>JAQFVV010006210.1:10213835-10491335 GCA_028023455.1 Epiperipatus broadwayi
TAACTTAATATAAAACTATCCAGACTATTTGCAGAAAAGCAACCACACAAAAAAGATTGGCTATTTTTTATGTGTACCCTTTTTATACATCTTCTCAAGATGTATTTTTTTATTTAAATTTGTTAATTGTTTAAAGCCCATTTTTTAATGAAATTAATAAATGATAGACAGAATGATTATCAGAAAAACAGGTAAAATATAATTCGAATTAATTATTTAATGTACAGTAAATTTTTTATAAAAATAAAGAATGTATTTTTTTTTCATTTTACATTATTATAAATAATTTAATTAAATTTGGAAATTTAATATTATTTCTAAAGAAATTTCTATTTTTAATTACTGTTGTTGTTTTAAATCCTATGTGTTAAAATAGTAGATATAAGTCTTGCATTGATGGTAAAGAGATCAGCGCAACTGCCTTGCACTTGCAGGCAGTAGCCCGGGTTGCGGGTTCGCGTCCCGGCCGATGCTATGACACTTAAAAAAAAGTAGATATAAAACAATGGGATTAGGCTGCTAGTTTATTTTCTGAATTTAAATTAAATAGTAAAAAGAAATATGAATTTCAATATATAAATACACATATCTGTAGAGGTAACACTACTATGTCATTCCAAGTTTATATTATAACATAAACACTTATAGACTTCATTCATCATTAAGCATGAGATATATAATGTTTTATATCTTTCTCCTTAGATATAAAATTGGTCATCACCATTGCCTTTTTTATAAATTAATTTTATATAATTTAAACCTCGTCATGTTATATGTCTTTTTAATTTCTTTTAAGAGTTATATTTTGTGAAAGAGTTATTATCATACTTATAAGTGATGTTTCTACTCAATGTTTTCTTGATAATAAATAAAACAGTGTTATTAGCAATGGATAATATTGATCATAATAAAATCTGATTGGGGAAAACCCATCAATTCATTATAGTTGTTTATGATTTGTTGAAGACTATTTATTCATCCTTGATAGTTAAAATCTGTGTAAATTCTTACTAATTTACTAATATTCAATATAATCTTTCATGTGAGTTAAAAAGGTAACTTCTGATAAACATTAACACATGGCCAATGTTATTCATCTTTTTTTTTTCATGTGTCAAAGCATCTACCAATCTTTAGTTCCATGGTTTAATAAAATAGCCACTAGATTTCTAGTTTGGTTTCTAAATTATGAATAGATCTGTAGGCATTGGTTTTTCAGATGAAACAAAATTTTGAGGAGATATCATAAATCAAATATTTGTTAGTGATATTTTTCGATGACAGCACCAACAGTTACACTGTGAACTAAATAATCCAAATTTTTTGTTTATTGATCTATTTTTTTTTAATTAATATATATTTTATATTATAGATAACAGAAATTGTGGACATTAAAATAATGTATAATTGTTTATATATATATGTATGCTCACACAAACTAAATAATTCATTGCAAATAATTTATTTTAGGAAAAAAGTAAATAAACAGACACTAAATTTTTATAGATAAAATGTTAATTTATCAGGGGGCAGTTGGATTTGAATGGGATTTCTTTATCTGCAGTCAAACGCTCTGCCAATGAGGTATACCATTTAATTTTTGTATTAAAATGCTAATTGTTTTGTATATGGACTTTTAAAAAATGTATGAGTTCTGATATATATATATATTGTTTAATTATTTATTAAGTACATAAGAAGTATGTAATTAAATAGAGAAAGGCTTTAACCTTCATCATATGTCCTTCAACATTTATAACAGTCAAACGATGTAGTTTTTTGACTACAGAGTGACCTGTCAAACCTCAACACAAGATAGCAACTTTATAAAGATAAGATTGCCGTTCTTATCTTTGTAACATCATTATCTTCTGTTGAGATTTGAAAGATCCCACTATAGACAAAAAACTACATTGTTTGACAATTATGCACATTAAAGGTGCATATGATAAAGGTAAAAGCCTTTATTTAATTACATGTATAGGTAGCATTCTGTTCTATTGTGTCAGCCACTTGATAGCATTGATGCTAAGCAAAAACACATAGATATAATGTTCTTGGACCAGCAATTCTATAGAACTATTGAATTTATTTTTGGAATAGGGAATAAAAGTAAATTATATTACAATTTCCATAAAATTAAAAAATTCAAACAAAATATAAAAATGTAAGCCAACTTTTTGGACTTTTTGGGACAGTAATTAATCAAAGATTGGCTTTTTTTTGGTGTGTGTGTCGATAAAAATTACATTGCTTTCAAATAGCAAATAATAGTATGTTAGAGACTTTTTTGGACAGTAATTAATCAGAGATGGACTTCTTTGGGTATGATTGTGTGTGGATTGGAAAAGTTATGGTACTTTTTTTAATAAAAAATAATAGTAAATTTAACCCTTTTTTGGACAGTAATTAATCAGACACTACATTTGGAGGGGAGGAGATAATGTAAATTAGATTGCAATTTACCCACTAAAGTTAATAATTATAACAAACTATTAAAATGAAAGCTGATTCCGATGTCTGGCAATTGCCAATTTTCAGAATTTGAAGCAGCCATCTTTCTTGTGTCATATGATTTCTCATGGATATGTTACTTTCACTGGGATCTTCAAAATAGTACTGTGCTGCACTCTAAAATCCAATTTGTGAGGGTTACACGGTTCTTATGGAACAGTGATGACACTGTTAAAACTTTTAGAAGGTACCAGTAGATCAGTTCACATAAAAAAAAGTTGGAGCTGAAAAGTTCAATTATTTAGACATGATGCAGTCAACACACCCTCATATGATACTGTAGTGAAAACAGACAACCCAGCAACATGATAAAGTATGTAACACAAGCAACTATGGCAGCCAATGAAGGCATTTTTCTGTGCTTTTAGCATAGAAAAAAGCCACAGTGGTAGCCAGAGGCTGAGTAAACATACTCTTTCTGTGTTTTATTATAGATAGAAGGCTATCTGCTTGGCTGTAGCTGTGGAAATGGCATATTTCTAGCAATTTAGCTAGAAATAGCACTATCAAGTGGCTGACATGATATAACAGAACACCATCCATGTATATATATAATCAAAATTACCCCTAATTCTAAAACACTACCAATTGTTTCACAGCTACAAGCAGACTTCTCAAGTTTAAAAAACTACAAAATAACAACATATATAAACTAAATATTACCCACAATTCCACTTATTTCCCATACACTCTTAATATTAAATAAACTTTTAAATAAGTTAACTGCTTCAGATAATTTTGATTATTTAATGACTAGTTTAGCTTTATGCTTCTTAATGTATATATATATAGTGATAGTGAAGGAAAATATGGTAATGAAATGTTTCATGAACAGCAATATTTTTTTGTTGTGTGAGCCAAATGTAAAGGAAAATATGTTTTAATAATGAATAAAATAAAATGAAAGGTAAAATATCTGTTCTGAATAGCTTATAGATTTGAATGCTATCTCATGAATAAATATGTCCTTTTGGATAAGCCAAAATTTATAATGGATAATATAAAACAATAGACTACTTATTATGCTAGACAACTAATATCATAAATGGAAATGACTATTCAGTAAATGCCTTCAGATTAGATAACAACAAATGTAATGAAAATATTATAACTGAACAAAACTAGTTGACCTGAAAATGCATCATATATTTGGAAAACTACACATAATAAATGTACAATTAGCATTGTTCAAAAATTATATTATTAATAGTTTCCTTTACATCTGGCTTCCCACCAAGGACTCATGCATTTACCCGGGACTCACATGAAAGATTTAAAGTTGTAAAATAATAAAAGAATAAAATTAAAATATTTGATTAATGACCACAAATAAATTCAGATATTTTGTACATACTGGTATAGGATTAAAATGATTAATGACTCTTTAGATAATAATTATAAATTTGTAGTTGTGCTTTGTTAAGGATTTGAATTCAGAATGAGTTATCAATTTGTTTTTTTGAAAATTTAATATAACAGCACATGAGTTGAGAAATGATAAAGCTATGAAGTGCTTTATAAATAAAATGTTTTATAAATATGCCAAAAGAGGACAATGTGAAGGCAAAGTACTACAAAGTACCAGATGATAGATATCTGGATTAGCCATATAATAATAAAAACAAGAATTTATATTTATGACTTTAAAAGCAGCAGATGGGTGCTCTAGGTTAATAAAAATACCAAAGAAATATGGAGTTATTACTAATAAATATTATTAATGTCTACTCATGAAGTAACTATAAGATAAATAATGAAAAGTATTTGAAATCAGCTTATTTAGTGAAGGGGTTGTATCTTAGTTATTTTGGAAAATAGATAGAAAATATTAGTGCCCATTGTTTGAATCTGTTGATAATAGCACAATGCAAAGTCTTCTGAGCATGGTCATAAAATCTACACTAGATTGTACACAATATAAGTAAAAATTGTAAAAATAATAATAATAATGTGTGTTAGGTAAGTCAGTCAGTAGTGAAATTGACACTATTATGGTATTTATATTAAAGAGTTCTGTTACATTGAGCTAAAATGTATATTAGTAGACATTTAATTAAGTTGTAGTGTTGTAGAGAAAACAATTTATTTTGTCTGGAATATTAAATTGAGGAGAAAGTCATGCTCTTTCCTTTCTAAAATAATAATTATACATTTTAGAAAATAAACTTTTAGATATGTGAGAACAAGGTAGAGAAGTTAGTAAAGGATTTGCCAAGTTCAAAGACGATTAAAATAAAGCTAGAATGACCATGTTAAAAAGTTTAATGAGTAAAATTAAGCAAATGAAACAAGATCAGGAAGCTCTTGGACTAGAAATGAAACAAACCAAGAAAAATAAGATAAAATTCAAATAGAAATGAAACAAAATCAGAAAAAAATATTAAGAGATTTAATAAATAAGATTGATGAAAATCAAGAAAAATGTGAACAAAGTCAGAAAAAATAATCAAGAGATTTAATGAATAAGATTGATGGAAGTGAAGAATGAAGTGGTCTTTTCCACTTTATGTATTACATATTTGCATAATCTAAATATATTGAGTAAATGTTATATTCAGGGAATTAAAAATATAATTTATAAATAAATTGAGTTGATCATAATTGACTTTATAATAAGTTATATCTACAGGTCCAATGGACTTATACATTTGTAAAGAGCACTAATAGGTCCATATGAATATTCTTGCTTGGCAATGAAGATAAAATTTGTTAAATGATGTTTTACTGGATAGTGAGATATTACCTGGAATATATTATAGGGTAAGATAAAATAGTTGTATAATGGTTCATGCAATTGTAAATCAAAATATCTAGGTTAATAACAACAATATGGATTCATTGAGATAAACAATAATTTATTTGTAGTGGTTAAAGTAAATAATTTATAAAAGGAATTAACATCATATGATATACATTTATAATTCATTTATAGTTTACCCTTGCTATAGTAAATTAGATGTGATATACAATTTATAATTAAAATTATCAATGCATATAATAAAAAAAATTAACTATAAATTCTTTTTCATGCAAATAAAAATAAAAATATACAGAGAATTCTTAATATTATTTTTTAAAAATAATAAGAATCAAATAATTTTTTAATATTTATTTATAATTTTATATTAAGGTATGCAAGTACTATTTATGTTGTAGTTGATCTTTACTTTACTTGATTGTTATTAATTAAGATGTCAAATGACATGCATTGTAATCAATATTATTAGTTTAGAAGAAAGATTTTTATAAATATTTATAAATCTTACCATTATACTTTTCAACTGTTGTTAATAAGTAAGAATTTTTTCTGAGTGTCTGTTAATATTAGTATATATAAAACTTCAGTTTAACTTTCTTATCTTGCAGCATTTCCTTTGACATCTCTATGCTAGCACACATATATGTAAGGTTCAATAGATATCTTAATTCTTAATTGCTGTTCAATTATTTTCCTTTGTCAATATTACAATCCAAGTAGATTTTGCAATTTTAGATTCATGGCAATCAGTATAGTGTTTTGTTTTAATTATTCTGTTTAAATCTCTGTTTCCATTTTCCAAGTATTCTCTACTCACAATACATTTTTGTTATTGTTCAGAATTATTTATAAAAATAAAGTTAGGTTAAAGCACAGAACTTTTTTAAGGAAAGAAAGTAAGTGATCTTCCTCTTGAAAATTATTTCTATCTCTATAGTAACATAAATAACATAGTCTATATTTTTAAACACTAATTTGGAACATAAGATTTCTTTCTTCTAATTTTAATATATCATTGTTGTCATTCAATATAATTTAACAAAATATTTTTTTTTAATTTTAATAAATAGATTCTTTTATTCCAGATTTATTCAAAACAAAATAAATTTACTTTTATTAAATATGTGACCTTGAATTATTTTCTTTAGTTAGCTATTTATGAATTATAGAAAAATTTGGATACCACAATATATGAAATTTAAAATAATCAAAGTAAAACAAAATTGAAATAAAAAATCACTATAAATAAATAAAAATTTAATATATCAATCTGGCTTTTATTCCTTACTAAAAGTACAAGATATATAATTTTAAAGCAGGATGTAATTTTCTTACATTGTACATTATATATATATTAATTAGAGGGATTTGAACTCAGGATTTTTTAGTTTATTTGTCTGCCACCCCACCTAAGCAATTGATACACATGCTCACACACATGTGAAAATGATATATGATCCCCAATGTACATATTTTTTGCAGAACCAGCATTCACCAATTGGGCTATTTCATAATCTGCCACACATATATACAATCAATGCTCAATTTATATTAAGATAGCAATTCACCAAACTTTAATGGATAGGTTGATGGTTGAATGTTTGGAAGGGTGAAAATATTTAAGCTTATTGTTTAAAGTTTGAGAAATTGCTATCAAAGTGAGTACTAATTATATATATATATATATATATATATATATATATATGGGATATTACGTTCTGCCCCAACTGATGAGTGCTAATTCTGCATGAAAAACATATATCGAGAATCATGTATTTATTTCACATGTGTGTGATCATGTATATCCATTGCTTGAGATGAAGGGGAGGATGAATGAATTGAAAAATCCTGAGTTCAATCCCTCAAGTTATATATGTGTACTTAATTAAAATTATAAATATATCTTTAAAAACAAAAATAATAGTAATAAAATTCTATTACAAATAAAAACACACAAACTCAAATTTCATTTTCTCTTCTCATATTTAATTTTTTTTATAAAAGGAAAAAAACTCACTTAATTACTATTTCCCATTTTTTACTCATAATTTTGCTATTAAAAAATGAACTATCAATTCTGAAAGCTGCTTAATAAGAAATTATTTTCTTTGATATAATGAAAGCTTATTTTTAAATTAAATGTTCAAATAACTCGTAATAAAGATGTAATAATATTTTTGAAGAATTTTCATTTCTGTAAACAAAAGCTAGCTTCCATTTTGTTTTTCACAACCAAATCAAGTTACAGATTTTTTTAACACTTTAAAATAGAAAAGTTATTTTTATGTTTTATTTCACACCATTGAAATTAAAAATTTATTTTCATACCTAATCAATATAAACATTCAGAATTTTATTTCACTTCATTAAACTTTTTGTCTGTTTCTGTTTTTTTATTATTAAATGTTCACTTTTAGTTGATTACTTATTATTTTTTATGTATATTCCAATGGCATTTTCAAATAATCCCTACAATATTGATAATATTTAACTTCACATCTAAACTGTAAAAATAAATTTTTATTGTAACTGTATGATTTTTTATTATAACTGCATATAAATGTCTAATATAAAAATATCAAAAATGGTTTTGTGTACTGTGAAAGGTTTTTATTTTGTTAGCTTCTGATATATGAACTTCAGTTTCATAAATAAAAAAAACTTTTATCACATTGTTTTATAATTATCAATCATCATTATCATTAAAAATCATCATAATTGTAAGTACCGATCAGACAATTATTTCTCAAACACATTAGTAACTACAAACCAAAAAAAAAAGTGATTGAAAAACTAAGCAAATAACTAACTAGTTAGCAGACAAATGGTAATATATTTCCTGAACAATCATTGATATGCTGTTATAAGTAATTAATGTTTATTATTATGCCTTCAGAGTAATTAAGTATTTAATATAGATTATAAAGCAACTCGATAAATGGAAAAAAAATTAAGATTGTCTCACATAAACAATCGCTCACCATATTGTTAAATTGAGTTTATTTTGCTATAGACTTTTATCCCTGACTAAATTTGGTTGTGAAAAATCTTATACTACTAGTAAACATCTAACAGTAAATTTGCCAAATCTTTACAAGTTTATAAACCTGAACTTTGATCATATAAAGTTTGTTATTATTATTAATAAAATATTAAAATATTTGTAGTATTATATGTCTCTAGATACAAAATTATATATCATAAATAGTCATTAGATTAGAGAGATGCAAATATTTAATTATATATATGCACATACAGTGTATATATTGTAATAGTAAGTTTATGCTGAAGTATGGCTAACTATAGTTAAACATAATTTATGTAATGGAAATAATAAGACAATAATTAGACTTCAGCATTCATTATTACTCTAAATATTTGTGTACTTGGGTACTGTACATTCCAGTTATAACTACAGGGAAAGCATGTTTTCAGAGCTATGAGGGGTCTATTTTACAGGTTATGTGTAATTTTATTATCACTTTATTTGCAAGTGTGTATTTGTATACAATATTTTATGTAACAGTAATAACAAAGAAAAAAGACTATTTATGTAACAGTGGAGAGAAAAAAACTGAGAATGAAGTTTATAATAATAAGCATTCAATTTATTAATAAAAAATATAGTAAAATATTTAAATTAATGAGTAATGAAATAAAGCATTATAATCTGACTTGGAAATTTCCTCGCATAAGTACTGTTCTTTTGAATGACTGTAAATTGTTTAAAATTCTTAAGAAATGATATCTCAAAATATACAAAGAACTTAGCTTCTCATATTTCATAGATTTCCCACAAATAGTTTTAACAAGTTTATTATTTAAATATCACACAGTATATTATGCTAATAATTCAAATATCAATAACATATTTCTGCCATTCATTAATGAATAAAAAAAAAATATTATCTCAAAGAAGTTTGAAAATTTTATATTCTCTAATAATACTTTAAAGCTTTGTGAATAATTTTTTTTACTTACTTGTAAATCATATAATAGTAAAATGTTACAGTTTTTTTTCTCATGTTTCATAGCATCAGCCGGGAAGTGAACCTGCTAACCCAGGACAACTGCTTATAAAGCAGCTGTCGCTACCTCTCGATGACCAATGCTTGACAAAAAATTCTAAAAATGTTACAGTTTTAGACTTTTAAATTATCTTATTGTAATCTTGATAAGAAAACTTTTTTTTTCTTCAATATTCCAAAGTAGTAGTTTTTTTTCAAGTATTTATCAAAGACATTTACATCCTTATTGTTTTCTTTTAGTTGTCCATTATTGAAGGTTCATATGCTAATACTATTTTAACAAGATATGAGTATAAAGTACAGATTCAACAATTGCACTAGGATGAAACTAATGAGCATCTTACTATTAATTTATCACTTCATTATCCATTTAAAACCATTATACAATGAATCTTCTGTCTTTTTATAAATTATACAATAATTTAAACCTTTTTCATGTCAAACCAGAATAATTTAAAAGCAAAGCCATATTGCTTTCTGTCTTTTTACTTTTTAAAGAGGAGCACGGGAGATAGAATAATATTCTATGAGAGAGAAAATTTCTCATTATAATATTTTTGTTGCTTAATTTACATATAAAGATTTTAAATATTTTTTTACAATTCTTTTAGGAATATCTCCATAATAAATTCAATAAATTTATTTGTAAGAAAGGGGAAAGTATGCAAATAAATATTTTTTATTATATGTTTGGAAATATGGCAATGTAATGTTGAGATAACCAGTATTATTATTACATGCCCCCTGACTTCAAGAGAAAAGAATGGGACTGTGAACATTCCATTTCTTTTCTTGTATCACAATATCATTAAATAATACAACTTTAATGTAAAAGAGATTTCTTTTTCAGAATTTTTGTCAAAATACATTTTTAAAACAAGAGATTTTCTTTATTATACAAAAAGAAACATTATTTTTTTTCCAAAGTCACAAATTCTTGAATAAATTTTTGATTCATCAATAAACAAACTGTCCTTTATTTTTCTTTAATGTCAAATTTTATCTCCATATATTTGTTTATTGATAAAGATATCCTTCATGATGACTTAATCCATACTATCTGTTCAGTCTGAATTGGAAGTTTTACTTTTATCTGTTGCTTTCAAATTTTAGTTTCCTTTGATTCACCATTTGCAGAATCTAACAATCTGTCTGTAGCAACCCATTGGTTTAAACTCAGGCTAGTTTTAAAGCATTTTATTTATTTTGATTGCCTTTTATTGTCTAGAATTTTCTTTTGTAGGCTTCATAACATTGGATTTTTTCCTTTTTTAACTTTTTTCAAATGTTCTTCCTTATCCATATTCAAAAAAGCAATTTCATTTTCTTGTCTAGAAATAAAAATCCTAAAATGCTTTTCAAACAATGATCTCTGGCATTTTTTACATCTATAATTATTTTGTAGATGCTTGAATTAGGGCTTTGTTTTCATTAGCATCTTTACACAAGTGATCCATATTCAAACTCAATATTTCAGTGGTATCTTCATTTATTACACTTAAATCTATATGTAAGGCTTTTGTAATAGTTATTTTTTCTTCTTTAATATTTTCAACATCAATTCTATTGATGTTGACTCCTTTAAATTTATCTTCCAGATATGGATCATTTTATACAACTTCAGGAATATTGATATCATCAGCAACTTCTTTCATTTTTATATTCATGTGTATTGTAAAGTTTTCCTTCTTTTTTAAGCTGTTTTTCATATTCATCATCCATTTTCTCAAGTCATTTTTATCTCTCATTTTCTTGATGTCTTCTTTCATCTTCTGCTTTCATTTGTTGATGTCTTCTTTCAACTTTTTCTGTCATTTGTTTATGATTTTTATTTATCACTTTCAGAATCATATCCAATGTAATGACAGTTGCTAAGGGTTTCTGCTCCTCAGGCTCTTGCACATATGAGCTCTTTTGTTCTGCCACCATCTCAGCCTCCATTGGTTGTCCTTCTGTGGTCTCTAGTGATTCCATAACTATTTGTTGTTGACCCATTTTTTCTTCAACTGTGTTAACATTAATTTTTCTTTCCTTGCTTATTCTGAACAAAATATTCAAATGTTTTATCATTGTTATTGCTAGTTTACATATAGACAATGCCATTACTTAACAGTAAAATCAACATTAAGATGCCACTACATTGTCAGAATTATTCATACATAGACTCCATCATTCATCTATTATAGAATAAAATGTTTGAGGTCCCACATTGGGTGCCATTTATGTAATGATAACTTTATGCTGAAGTACAATTAACTATAGTTAAATATAATTTATGAAATGGAAATAATAAAATAATAATTAGAATTTAGCATTCATTATTACTCTAAATATTTATGTACTTAGGTACCATACATTCTAGTCATAACTACAGGAAAGCATATTCTCAGAGCTATGGGTTTTTTTATTCTATGGATTACATATATTTTTATTATTACTTTATTTACAAGTGTTTATTTGTGTACAATATTTTATGTAATAATAATAATAATAATAATAATAATAATAATAATAATAATAATAATAATAATAATAATAATAATAATAATAATAATAATAATAATAATAATAATAATAATAATAATAATAATAATAATAATAATAATAATAATAATAATAATAATAATAATAATAATAATAATAATAATAATAGAGAGAAGATATTATTTATATAATGGGAGAGAGAAGAAAATTGAGAATGAAGTTTATAATAATAAGCATTCAATTTATTAATGAAAAATATAATAAAATAATTAAATTAATAAGTAGTAAAATAAAGCATTACAGTCTTTCTTGAAAATTTCCTCACACAAGTACTGTTCTTTTGAAAGACCATAAATTAAATGTTCAGCTATCTTCATTTGCTTAAAATTCTTAAATAATGATATTTCAAATATGCAAAGAACTTAGTTTCTAGTATTTTATAGCTTTCCTCAAACAATTTCAACAAGGGTATTATTTAAATATAACACAGTTTATTATGAAATTTATTATGCTAATAATTCAAGTGCCAATAATATATTTCTGCCATTCATTAACAAATAAAGAAAATGATATTATCTCAAAGAAGTTTAAAAACAATTTTCTATTGTCTAATAATACTTTAAAGCTTCATGAATATCTTTTCTTCATTAATTCATAAGTCATATAATAATAGTAAAACATTGCAGTTTTAGACTTTTAAATTGTCTTACTGCAAGCTTGATAAGAAAACTCACTTTCTTCAATATTTTGAAGTAATACTTTTCAAGTTTTTATCAAAGACATTTATATCCTTATTCTTTTTTTTAGCTGTCTGTTTTTAGAGTTTCATACACTAATACTATTTTAATAAGAGTTGAGGAGAATTATAGATTCAACAATTGCACTAAGACAGAAGCATCTTAATTTTAATTTAGTACTTCATTGTCCATTTAAAGCCACAATGCAATGAATTTTTTGTCCTTTTATAAATTATATATTAATTTAAATCTTTTTCATGTTGAAAAGGAATAATTTAAAAAGAAAGCTATTTTGCTTTCCTTCTTACTACTTTTTGAAGAAGAGAAGGGAAGGAAAGAAAATACTCTACTAGAGAAAAAATCTTTGTGTTCTGATCTATTGTTTCAATTGCATGCTGGTATTGATGCTAAGCAAAAACATATTGATATAATGTTCATGGGCTAGCCATTCTATACAAATATGATGTCCGTAAAATTAAAAAATAAAATAAAAAATATAAAAATGTAAGCAGAGTTTTTGGGATAGTAATTAATCAGAGACTGGTTTTTTTGTGTTTGTGGGTGTCAATAAAAAGTATGTTACTTTCCAATAGCAAATAATAGTACACTGGAGACTTTTTGAAACCGTAATTCCAACAAAATTTTACAATGAAAGCCAACTTTGACCTTTTTGGGACAGTAATTAATTTGGACAGTAATTAATCAGAGATGGGATTCTTTTTGTTTTTTTGTTACTTTGCATATTGAAAAAGTTGTGGTACTTTTTAAATACAAAATTAAATTACATTTTACCCTTTTTTTGGACAGTAATTAATCAGACCCTATGTTTTGGGGAGTAAAAATTAAATTATATTGCACTCTTTTTGTATATATATAAAATTAAGAGCGTGCTAATAGCTCTAAACAAGCTTTTTTTTTTTTTTTTATTTATGATAAATGCTACTACAAAAGAAGGCATTCAAATCATTTTTATTTTAAATGGTCCCCATTCCCAGACCGGTTTCGACCTATGTGTCTCTTCAGTGAGGAGTTGGGACATTAGATCTAAAAAACCAACTCAAGCAAAGCATTTATCTAAAAGATAATTGTTAGAAGAAGATCTGAAACTTTTAGACATCTACATGTCTTTAAAGTCAGCTCTCCAACTGAAAAAATCATATGGGACTGAACATATATATATATATATATATATATATTACTTTTTTAATAACAAATAATAGTAAATATAGCAGAGACTTATTTGGACACTAATTAATCAGAGATGGGCTTGTTTTTTTTTTTTTACATATCAGAAAAGTTACAGTAGTTTTTTTTTTTTTAAAAAATTAAATCATATTTTACCCTTTTTTGGACAGTAATTAATCAGACACTACATTTTGGGGTGGGGGGAAGTAAATTTGATTGCAATTTACCAAATAAAGTTATTAATAATTATAACAAAATATTCTAATGAAATTCAATTCTAATGAAATTCAACTCTGGTGTCTGGCAATTGGCAATTTTGAGAGTTGGAAGCAGCCATCTTCCCTGTCTCAGATGATTTCTCACGATACATTACTTTCATCATGATTTTCAAAATAGTGTTGTCTCCCACCCTAAACCCCAATTTGTAATGCTAACATAGTTCTTATGGAACAGTGACGACACTGTTAAAAGTGTTAGAAGGTACCAGTAGATTAGTTCACATGAAACAAAAAAAGGTCGACCTAAAACATTAAATTATTTAGACATGATGCAGTCAACACATCATCCATGATACTGTAGCAAAAATATACAACCCAGCATTATGATAAAGTCCGTAACACAACCAACTATGGCAGCCAATGAAGGCATTTTTCTGTGCTTTTAGCATCGGCAAAAGCCTCAGTGGCAGCTGGAAGCCTAGTAAACTGACTCTTTCTGTGTTTTATCATAGAAAGAAAGCTATCTGCTTGGCTAAGGTGATGAAAATGGCATATTTCTAGAAATTTAGCTAGAAATAGTGCCATCAAGTGGCTGACATGATAGATCAGAACACAACCAAAAAAATCTCTCATTATATTATTTCTGTCACTTAATTTATATAAAAACATTTTAAATAATTTTTCACAATTCTTTTGGGAATATCTCCATAATAAATTCAATAAATTTATTTGTAAGAAAGAGAAAAGCATGTAAATAAATATTTTTCATTATCTTTTTGGAAATATGGCAAGGTATGTTGGGATAACCACTATTATCACTATAGTATATATATATATATATATATATAATTGATGAAACTATTTTAACACATGACATTTCCATTTATAATTTAATTTAGAAAAAGTTACAGTCAGATATTAATAAAGCACTAACCATCAAGATAATAAACTATTAACATATTTTTGCACTTAAAAGTAATTCTCTTTTAAATTCTTCTTTAGTTGCTATAGATAAAGTGCCACAGTAAACATATATATGTTTGAAAAATCAAAGTTTCATAACTTTTTCTATTTTCCTATTATATATTAGACTCATCCATTGGAAAGTCAAATATTATAATTTAAGAATTTTAATGAATGGAATTTATGAAAATATTTTATTATGTGAACATTTCTTTTAATTTTATTTAGAAAAAAACAATCAGATGTTAATGAAACAGAAACCAAACAAGTTAGTAAACTCTTAATGCTTTTTTGGATTCAAAAGAAATTCTCTTCTAAGTGCTTCCAAACTTCTGAGTCAAAATGTAGAAGTGCAGCTAACAAAGAAATTACTGATTGTTTATAAAAACTTTTTTTTTATAAAAAGCAAAATACTGCAAAAATAGATGTTATTAAATTGGGTACAAATAAAAAGCTATAATAGGACAGGTAATTTATATATTTTGAGTGGTAGACCACATTCCTTATTTTACAAATGAAATTAGAACAATGGCAATAGTAGTAATATTTGAAATACAGGCATTGTTTATAGACCTCGAGTTTAATTGTAAATGTAGGGGATTTGAACTCAAGCTTTCAAACACCCTTCAACTATCCACACTATCTCATACCACTGATACACATGACCACACACATGTAAAAAAGATAAATAATCACCAATATACATATTTTGTACTGAACCAGCATTCATCAGTTAGTCAGATTATTTATCTCCCACACACGTATATAATCAGTGCTCAGTTTATTATGTTAGTGGTTGGAGTATATTGAAGCCTGTCCGTTAAAGTATGAAGATTTGCTATCTTAATATAACCTGAGCACTGATTTTATATATATATATATATATATATATATATATATATATATATATATATATATATGGGAGATGATAATCTGGACCAACTGATGAGTGCAGGTTTGACATGAAATATG
Organism: Epiperipatus broadwayi; assembly: GCA_028023455.1. NCBI lineage: Eukaryota > Metazoa > Onychophora > Udeonychophora > Euonychophora > Peripatidae > Epiperipatus > Epiperipatus broadwayi. The sequence goes on from JAQFVV010006210.1 coordinate 10,229,695, forward strand.
TATATTGGTGATTATTTATCTTTTCTACATGTGTGTGGGTCATGCGTATCAGTGATAAGAGATAGTGTGGATAGTTGAAGGGTGCTTGAAAATCTGAGTACAAATCCCTGTATCTGCAATAGCAGTAACAAATTTTCAGTAAAAAATAATATTTAGCAGTACAATCTAACTTGAACACAGTCTTGATAACAAATACACAAGTATTTGTTCAGTAACATATTTCAGCAGTCAAAATGATCAATAAATGTATTGCAAGAGTTTATGGCATCTTAAATTTGCTTAAAGTGAACATTTTTTTTAAAAAAATATAATCATATAAAAATGTTTTATCTTATAGATGAGAAATATTTGGAACATGAAACTATTTTTATAGGTGGGTGCTAAAATTCTCCTAAGGATGCTCAAAAGCTGTAAAGATGTGAAAGTTGTTGAGCCAGCAAATAAAAATTTTTACATTGTTAATTTTAAACAGTGAGACAAGTATATTAATGTTAATAAACAGAGCAAAACTCTCCATACAGTATTGCCACCTGTGCTAAACAGAGTAATCAATGGATGCCAGAAGGCTTGTGCATAAAATCCCTATCTAATGCCTACTCATCCAATATCCCCAGACTAGTTTCTGGCTTGTGGCCTTCATCAGTGAGGAGCTTTGGATCTGAGAGCACTGCATCTAGATCTTAGGATCTAATGCAACCCTCTAGCAACCACCTTTTATCCCCACTTAACTACTAAACTATGAGAATGAAATTGAAAACACAAAAAATATTTTCAATCTAAGCTCAATAGCTTATATAGTCATATGGGTCTGAACTCAGTTCAGCACCCATACATTTTGGTGTCTTTGGCTCTTTTACAACCATAGCCACCACTATCCTATTTTTAACCATAGCCACCACTATCCTATATATATATATGACTATATAAGCTATTGAGCTTAGATATATATATATATACTATCCTATATATATATATGACTATATAAGCTATTGATCTTAGATTGAAAATATTTTTTGTGTTTTCAATTTCATTCTCATAGTTTTGTAGTTAAGTGGAGATAAAAGGTGGTTGCTAGAGGGTTGCATTAGATCCTAAGATCTAGATGCAGTGCTCTCAGATCCAAAGCTCCTCACTGACGAAGGCCACAAGCCAGAAACTAGTCTGGAGATATTGGATCAGTAGGCATTAGATAGGGATTTTATGCACAAGCCTTCTGGCAACCATTGATTACTCTGTTTAGCACAGGTGGCAATACTGTATGGAGAGTTTTGCTCTGTTTATCAACAATTAATGTGCTAGTATAGGAAATGTGATCATGTGATGCTTAATGGTTTAACACCAATCCTGCCTAATAGGATAGTGGTGGCTATGGTTGTAAAAGAGCCAAGGACACCAAAATGTATGGGTGCTGAACTGAGTTCAGACCCATATGACTATATAAGCTATTGAGCTTAGATTGAAAATATTTTTTGTGTTTTCAATTTCATTCTCATAGTTTTGTAGTTAAGTGGAGATAAAAGGTGGTTGCTAGAGGGTTGCATTAGATCCTAAGATCTAGATGCAGTGCTCTCAGATCCAAAGCTCCTCACTGACGAAGGCCACAAGCCAGAAACTAGTCTGGGGATATTGGATGAGTAGGCATTAGATAGGGATTTTATGCACAAGTCTTCTGGCATCCATTGATTACTCTGTTTAGCACAGGTGGCAATACTGTATGGAGAGTTTTGCTCTGTTTATCAACAATTAATATCCTAGTATAGGAAATGTGATCATGTGATGCTTAATGTTATATTAATGTTAATGAATAATATATTAAGAAATAAAAGTTATTTTTAAATTTCCATCTTATATGATTTACTTTTTACAAACATGTGAAATCTACTTATTCACTTTTTGTTTTTAGTAAAAAACAAATATTCAGTGAGAAACATAGCATTGATGGTCAAGTGGTTAGCACAGCTGCCTTACAAAAAGTTGTCCTGGGGTTCACTTCTTGGCTGATGCTTTGACACACACAAAAAAAACATAGTTAAGGAATTATTTTTTTTAAAAAAATGTATGTATAATTTAATTTCAATGGGAAAAGACTAATTTATTTATAATTATCTTTTAAAAATAATTTTTTCTTGTACCCTTCAGATGCTTTTATTTAAAATGTTTTAAAAGCAGAAAAATGCTTCCAATTATTAGCCCAATGGTGCAAATGAAGATGTGAAAAACCAAAAATTCTTGAGTTTCCAGTACTTTTATTTGAAAATATTTTTTAGCTCCATTAATTAAATAAAATCATAATGCTTAATCTAAACATCCTGGTATTGAAACAGCATTTGATCTACTGGCAGTATGATAAATAAGTTGCAACATTTGTAAACACAATGAAGTCATGAACTATATTGTATCAGTATACATAACTTCAATTATATACTATTAAAAATACAAATAATAAAAAGTTTTAACATTAGTAAATTTTAACATTTTACTATACATTAGCAACAATTTCAATGTCTAAGCACTGCACATGATAACATTAAAAACAATTAACATTTGTAAATTAATTTTGCAATATGTGAGAAACCATTTTATCATTTCAGAGTACTATAATGGTTATTTTATTAATAAAATTTCTTTGATTTATGTTGAAAGCACATTTTATAAGACATTTATTATCTTTACTGAATATAATGTGCAGTATTATGCATAATGATACTTTTTGTAACACTAATGCTAAAAGTTTTACAAAATGTATGAACATATTTAAAGTTGATACTGACTTAAAATCATCAAAACAATTAGAAAGCTCATACTTTTTTGAGACTACTATTACATTTTTATAAGAGAAAAAAATTATTAAAATTATATTACCCAGAAGTATTTAATTGTGAAAAAAGGCAAATATCTTACTAATCATTTTATTTTAAAAATAAAAATAGAGTAATGTAATTTTTTGTTGTTTCTTCAATGAATGAATGAGTGAATATCCCCATTAAAATTTGTGATTCATAACTATATTATTATTTTTTAAAAAATGTTTATACTATTATCTTAATCTGTATATGTATACTAAATCTAAAATCACACACACATACATATAACTGAATATTTGTAAATACAGTAACTAAATAATTAATTTTTTTATCCACTTAGGAGCACTTTCAATTATCCCAGTAATCTTAGCCAACTAAAGCTTTGAAAGATTAACTTTCCCACAATTTCATGATCTTAATGTGGAAAAGTTAGCCTTTTACAGCTTTAGTTGACAAAGATTACTGGGTTGATCAAAAGTGCTCCCAAGTGGATAAAAATTTTAATTATTTAGTTACTGTATTTACAAATATTCAGTTATATAATTATGTATATTGCTTTAAAAATACAGACATTGAATAATATTATATATATATATATATATATATATATATATATATATATATATATATATATATATATATATATATATGCCATTCAATAAATAATATGTATTCTAATCAAAGTAATTATTAGATGATTACACTCAAGATGACCAGGTTAAGTATATGACTTTCACTTCACTTACTAACCTATTCATTATCTTAACTGATATTTAATCTAAAAACTCTTGTTATGCAAGTCGTTATGTATAATAAATATACTTGGAAACTTGTTATTTATAGCATTTTAAATTGCAAATTATTATTCATTCAATAGTAACTATTTTATACTATAAAATTTTTTAAGAATTTTAATTCTCAAATCAACATCTAATTACTTTTTACCTTGGGTATTTTTTAATAAAATTGGTGCTTAGAAAAGAAATTAAAAAAACAATACAGCAATTCTTTTCTATTGATACTTCTTTATCATGTCATATTAAATCCTTTTTTTTATTTTAACATTTAAATTGGAGTGCAACTTATTATAATGTTATTAGATACTCATCTGATATATATATATATATATATATATATATATATATCAGATGAGTATATATATATATATATATATATATATATATATATATGAAAAGATTGTATTCATGTAAACAGAGATAATTTTCAGCTTTTGATGTTGTCAAAAAACAATCAATTACTAATAATTAATAATCTCTGAGACTAAATAAGTCTTTTTATTAATCTATAATAGCTCTCTAGGTCAAGTTTATTGTTGAAGTAAAACTCCCAACAAAAGATCTATTATAGAATAATGAGAAAACTCATTTAACTTCAGGGTTGTCAATTAGTAGAAATTGACCGTTTCTTGGTAACATCAGATGGTAAAAGTAATCTCTGGTTATATGGATATAATCTCATTTCTACTCTTTATTATAATAACAATTCATTGAAATATTTGATTTAATATATATATATATATATATATTAAAACAGTGTTTAATGATAAAATTTAGTATGATTTATTGTGCCAAGTATCTTTTCAATGCTTTAGGGTTGCATTTATGGTTAGTCTGAAAACAAACATAAATATGACACAAAGGCATTGAAAGTATACTTGATACAATAAATCTTACTAAATTTTATATTTAAATTCTGTTTTAGTATTTTATATATATTGTACCATTTTGTTAAGACTAGACAAACTAAAAAAGCCATTTTTTTTAAAAAATGTTAAATTAAGATGATTATAAGTGTTATAATTGTAATAGCAATATTAAAAGAGATTTAAAACCTTTTAAAATGAATACATAAAAAGTCAAATAATATTTTAAAACTATTTTAAATGTTAAAATTGTAAAAAGAAAACAGAATAATTTAATATCTTATGGTTAAAATAAATGATATTAGTTATATTTGAGAAAATATGTTTAATATCATGTTAAATAAATATTTTAAAATCATTAATTTAAATATAGTATTAAATATGGTTGAATAAATTAATAAATTTATTTTTAAAGTAAATTAAAATTGTGTCATAATTATTTATTAAAGTTCTTTATATTTTATGTTGTACCATATGTTTTCATTTTTATTTATTGGTTAAAAGTATTAAAATTATTCGAAATTTTATTATTACATTTAATATTTTATAATATGTATTATTTTGTAATTACATATTCATTTAAATTTATTTCAGACAGTAAGTTTCAAAAATGGCAACATATTTATCTGGAAAAACAGATCACATGATTGGCAATATGTGTGTAATGCTTGCATGAATTTAGAAAAAGATTTAAATTGCTTTCTGAAATTATTCATAAAGTGGAAGCATTTGAACATGATAAAATAATGTTTAAAATAATATTTTAGTTAGTTTTTAAAGATATTTAAAAATTAATAAATGTATTCTAAAATTGCTATATTAAAGTAAATATTTTCTTATAATTTAATAAATTGTATTGTTTTTAAATGTTTTGTTTGGTTGAATAGAGTTATAAAATAAATTAATGAATTAAATATTTCTTATATTTTTTATTTAAAAGATGACTCATTATTTTATTTTCAATTTTAAAACTACGTAATAAGGTAATATATAAATTAGCTTGTTGTCTGATTTTTATTTTATCCAATCAAATATTTTAAAAAATGGTTATAAATACAGTGTGTAATTAGTTAAAGTTAGTGAAAAAATTGTTAAAAAAATTGTGTTAATGTGTATCTTTATTACTATAGACTTGTAATATAGAAACCTAATAGTAAATTATCTAAAATTTTAAATATTATTTTTTAAAAAGTCAAAAAGATAAAGAAAGTTAATCTTTAGTTCAACAATATGTGTAAATAAATTCACTAAATTTTGTATCAGTAAACTATTCTGAAATTTGACTGAGATTCATTAATGAGTTATGGAGCAAAAACGTATAGTCTTGTGGAGGGTAGGATTATGGATGAAAACTGAAGATTTTATTACAGTTTTGCTAATGTTATATGAGAGTTTAATATTTATTTGCATGGAATATTCTCTAAAGGTATGTTATATATAATGACTATGTCTATATTCAAAAAGTTTAAAACTTTTAACTGACATTATTTTAATAGAAATTATGAAAAAAGATGGAAATGCAACTTACCTGTGAACTTTAAAAGACATTGGAGACGAACTATAAAATAAATATTGTCTTCCCTATAATATTTACACCATTATTTTTAAATGATTACAGTTAATAATATTTATGTTAAAACAAATTTTATATTTGTACTTGTTAAGCAAGATATTTTGAAGAAAAATTATATAAAAATGTAGTTGCTAAAAATGCTATATAAATTAAGTGAACATTAAAATATGACCAACCGCTATTTTAATTGCTGTATTGTTTTAAAAGAACAAGAAAAATGGTTAATGGAAGATTTAATTTTGATCAGGAATGAATAATCTTTTAATATTTAAAAAAAACTCTGAATTCATTTATTTGTTATATTATGTGCCTTCTTGGAATATAAGTTTAAAATGAAAAGACACCTGTTTATTCAGAAATTAAGTGTTTTAATAAATATGACAGTGAATGATGCATCTGTCCCCAAACACATCAGAATATATGTACATGCACAGAGAAAAATGATTTACTTTCTCAATATGAATTTTAAAATATTATTGAATAAATTATTGTTATCCTGGAGGAAAGTGACAGATATAAAGACTGGAAACTTCTTTTTACAACAGAATGGATAATAATTTTCATGATTTTTACAGATTTTAAAAGTTGACAATTATTTTTTTTATTGTTATTTCTATATGCTGAGGGAGGAGAGTTAGAAAAAAAAAACTTTGGACAATGTTTGTTGCCTAGAGACCAGACAACCTCCAATTTATTAGCAGAACTTTTCAAAGAAAAACATATATGAAAAGAAGAAATATGTAACTTTAAATATTATTATTAGTTTTTATGTTTTTTTTTTAAAAAGAATACTAACATTAGAATTTAAACTTATTTTTAGGTTATATTAGATAACAAGGCAAAACTCTCTCCATACAGTAGTGCCACCCTGTGCCAATCAGATTAATCAATGGATGCCAGAAGACTTGTGCATAAAATCCCATCTAGTGCCTACTCATCCAATATCCCCAGACTAGTTTCTGGCTTTTGGCCTTCGTCAGTGAGGAGTCTTGGATCTGAGAGCACTGCACCTAGATCTTAGGGCTCCTCACTGACAAAGGCCAAAAGCCAGAAACTAGTCTGGGGATATTGGATGAGTAGGCACTAGATGGGATTTTATGCACAAGCCTTCTGGCATCCATTGATTAATCTGATTGGCACAGGGTGGCACTACTGTATGGAGAGAGTTTTGCCTTGTTTAATAACAATTATGTGATAGTATAAGAGATGGTGATCATGTGATGTTATATTAGATAAGTTGCATTAATAGACACTTGTGATTATTATAATCTTAATTTAAAAATAATTTAACAATTTTAAAATTTGGAGAACATTTTTTAAAAAATATATTTTATAATGTGCGCTGTGTGAATGGAATTTATGATTTTTTTATATTATTATGTAATTTGGACCAGAAGACATCAAAATGTGATAATATTTTAGTCACATAGGTAATTTAAATTGTTTTAAATATCATATGGCATACATTTTTAAGAATTGCTTGGAATTTAAATATTCACATCATGCTAAAAGAATGAATGGATATACGGATGTGTGAAGTAATAACACAAAGATTTTTATTTTTTATTAAATGATATAAGCTATAAATAAAATATGCATATATTTTTTATAATGAAGTTCATTATAAATTTATTAATTATCATAATTTTGTGTGATTTTTGCTAAGTAACACAATATTATATTCATTTTAAATATATGAATATTAGTAGTATATTTTAATCAAAGTCATTTGTGTTTGTGGCTAAGATTAAGTGTGTGAAAACATTTCTTAAAGTATTCATAGTTTGATGAATCAAAATGTTAACTTTGTTTATTATTGGGAATAATCATTCAATTTATTTTACAATGTATATTGTTTAAATCTATGTGGGATTTAGATGATAGTGAACAGGGGAATAGGAAATGAAACCCTGGATGTTTATATTTGTAGGGTATGTCAAGAAAATAGGGAAGTTAACCTATGTTATATCAAAGTAGATATTGTACAGATACAGCTAACAAAGCCCTGTATTATTGTATGTTATTTCCATGGACAGTGTTGGATATTTGTATTTGATGACCTGTAAGTGCTAAAAGAGAGCCAAGACATTATTTTCTATGGGTATTAGACTAAGTCATACCTAATATTTCACACTGCTTTCCATGTGAATTAGTGAATTATTTTTATACTATTGAGTCATTACTCTAGTTATTCCTTCATATCTTATACATTATATTGCTATCTTAATTTCATTAGTAATACATGATAGAGTTTAATATTCTGAAAGTAGAATAATGAATAAAATTAGAATAATGAATTGTTTTAAAATAAATGGCAAGATAGGTTGTAGATTAAGTAGAAATTCAAATGCTCTTGAATGTTTAATGCTGATGATGAAATGATAACGGAATCATAACTATTCCTAATATATTTTCAAATGTTTTTTTAAATATTTTTTTGATTTTTTATAAATCAATAATATTTTTGAAATAATGCATATTTTACAAAGAAACATCAGAATGAGGAATGTGGAGTGTATTATGAATGCTTATATATTTTATTTAATTTTTATATTTTATGGTTTTTGAACATGAAACATATAATAAAACTTAGAGTGGTACCAAGCAAATTATTTTAGTACACGAACAAATATTATTTTTGTTACTTTATATTTTATTAATCTACAATGAACCTAAAATATATTTTGATTGATAAAGATATTATATAAAATATATTATTATATATTTACTGGAGGCAAATAAATAATAGTTTTTTATTCATTTAACTAGTAATAAACCTAATGTAATTTTGTAAGGTAAATGATAGAATTTGAATATTTATACATGATAAATATGCCTAAATGAAACTTCATAAGGTGGAGTGAAAGCTTACATATTGATGATTTTTTTTTACTGGTAATCTGTAATATAATCTTTTCTTTTTGTTTTAATTTTGTATATATTTTTGTTTAAATTTTAGTATTCTATTTGTTAGTTTTTTTTTTATATATAATAAACTTTCAGATGACCCATCACTGTCCACTCTATCTAATAACACTGATACACTCAAGCACATATATGCTGAAAAGATAAATAATCATCAATATACGTATTTCATGCTAAACCAGCAATCATCAGTTGGTCCAGATTATCATCTCCCACACATATGTACTATAAGTGCTCAGATATATATTAAGATAGACAATCTTCATGCTTTAATGGACAGGCTCCAATCTACTACACACTCCAACTCTTCAACTGTCCATCCAATTGAAAATCTGATGATGGAATGCTCAAAGGCCACCCTGAGGCCGAGTATATTGGTGATTATTTATCTTTTTAGCATATATGTGCTTGAGTGTATCAGTGTTATTAGATAGAGTGGACAGTGATGGGTCATCTGAAAGTCTGTGCTCATATACCCTATATTACATATATAGACACAGGTATATAATAAGCCTGTGTTTCAGTTATTACATTATAGAGATGTCTGCCCATCCTTGCATATGTATTAAATGGATTAGGTCCTGTACATGTGGGGTTCAGATTGACCTTAGGTCAACATGGGTGTGACAAGAATCTCGGCCTCAGGGTGGCCTTCGAGCATTCCATCATCAGATTTTCAATTGGATGGACAGTTGAAGTGTTGGAGTGTGTAGTAGATTGGAGCCTGTCCATTAAAGTATGAAGATTGTCTATCTTAATATATATCTGAGCACTTATAGTACATATGTGTGGGAGATGATAATCTGGACCAACTGATGATTGCTGGTTTAGCATGAAATACGTATATTGGTGATTATTTATCTTTTCAGCATATATGTGCTTGAGTGTATCAGTGTTATTAGATAGAGTGGACAGTGATGGGTTATCTGAAAGTCTGTGCTCATATACCCTATATTACATATATAGACACAGGTATATAATAAGCCTGTGTTTCAGTTATTATATAATAAACTGTAAATGTATTGTATAAAGTTGGTTTGTTAAATAGAATAAATTTGTTAAAGTTGTTTTATAAAAATTTTTGGCAGTGTTTTATTATTGGTCTATTCACTTCCACAATATCCGATCTACAGAATTTTAAAATTGAACATATAACATATTTTGCACATAATAAATAAAAATGGTTAACTTAAATAATAATTATTATTCAGAATATGATACTGAAATATAGTTTTGTTATAATATTATTTTGGTCATAGTCTATTACCTAAATTATGGCTATATGATAAAGTATATTTCCTATTGCCACATATTACTCAGATTATACCATAATTTTAATATGCCACATGATAAATAAGAGAATTGGATGATGATGATGATGATTATTATTATTATTATTATTATCGTTGACCCGAATATTAAATAGTAAATATCGTACAAATTATTAATTAAGTTGAGTATAGAAATATTATATTTTATTGTCATTATTATTATTATTGTTGAAATGTAGTTGAGTGTGATGCAAAATCCCTCATCATACTTGGCTACAGGATTTTTAAGAATTACGTTAATGATTTTATTTAAAGAACATGAGATGATTATATTTTATAACAGAGATTATAATTTATCTAGCATTATATATTAGATTATTTGTAATATTTTTAAAGTCGTAAGGATGCTATAAATTTACATTATTATTTGAATAAAAGGAAGTTAGTGTTCTTATGCCACTGAGATTCTGTTCTTAGAGAGATGTTCTCAATGTAGTCCAACAACTATACCTTTCTCCAAATGTCTCATGATTATTATAAGTATATTATTTATTTATTTAATCGAACCTTATATTATTAATTAATAAATTTTGAGCTAGTCTAATGATAGAAATTATCTTAAGATATTGTTAATACTTATTTCTTACTATATTTAGATCAGAGTTAAGCCGGAACATTATTTTGTATTTTACTTGATCAGATACAATATATATTGTAACAGAAACTCTGTTATAGGTCCACTGGCTTGGGTAGTATTTGTAACAGGTTAAATATATGGGCCATGCTGTATACTGAGTCATAGCCTAATTATTGATCATGATTTGTAACAGAATAAAAACATTAAACTAAGGAAGAACAATCTTAATTTAATAATGCCCATGAACTGTAGCATCATTTGTAACAGAATGAAAATAATAAACTAAACTAAAATGAATATCAATTAATGAATAATAATCTAACACTTAAGTTAAGAAACCAATGATAATAATCTTTGCTATAACCTCATAAATTCCAATAGCATTTACAACCGATAGAAAACAAATGAAACATTACTTCAAATTACCCTAAAATATAAGCATTATTAGCAATAAGTCAAAGACAAAGCAATAGAAGTAAGCATCACTATCTTATAAATAATGGTAAGTGCCTCTTTATAAATCCATTATAACAGAATAAAATTAATGACAAAGAATTACACAAATATACACATTAATATTTCTCATAACAAACTTGCACCAAAAGTCAACTATTATTTCAATTTATATTTAAATGAAATAATTTATTGATGGTTAAAATAATAATGTTAATATGTCCCACAAGTTTACAATATCAATGATATCTAGCAAAATGTACAACTCAATAATTGATTTCTAATTACAATTAAATAAAATAAAAGTACTACTAACTCAACCATGTTATTTCAGTAATATCAATATGCTCTTATTAACTAAGTGAATTGTACACAGAGGCAAAACTCTCCACACAGTGGCCACACATTGCAATCCAGAGTAATCAATGTATGCAGGAAAGTTTGTGCATAAACCCCATATCTAGTGCCTACTCATATTCTGAGACTAGTTTCTAGCTTGTGGCTTTAATCAGTGAGGATCCATGGATCTGAGAGCACTACATCTAGATCTTAGGATCTAATGCAACCCTCTAGAACTTTTACATTATTAGCTAGCTAACTATAAAGCTTCAACACCAAAATAAAAACACAATAATGTTTTCAATTTAAACTCATTTTCTGTTATAGTCATATAGATCTAAACTCAGTTCAGCATTCAGACTTTTTAGTGTCTTTAGTTCTTTAATACCACAGTCAACATAATCTTATTGGGAAGAATTGGTATTAAACCATCAAATATTACATGAGTACCATTTTTTATGCTTACACAAGCTGTTTACACAGGGGCAAAAACTCTCAATACAGCAGCACAACTCTGTACAAGACAGAGTAATCAATTAATGGAGGAAGGTTTGTGCATAAAATCCCTATCTAGTACCTATTCATACAATATCCCAAGACTAGTTTCTAGCTTGTGCCTTTTTCAGTGAAGAGCCTTGGATCTGATTTTTGCCTCTGTGTAAGCTTAAATACTGAAAATCATGTAATATTTAGTGATTTGATACCAATCCTACCCAATACTACCCAATATGATTATGTTGACTGTGTTTATTAAATTACTAAAGACACCAAAAGGAATGGATGCTGAACTGAGTTCAGATCTATTTGGCTATACAAGCTAATGAGCTTGAAAGCATTATTGTGTTTTCATTTTGAACTCAAAGTGTTTTATAGTTATCTAATGAGGTAAAAGGTGATTACTAGAGGGTTACCTTATATCCTAAGATCTAGATGCAGTATTCTCAGATTCAAGGCTTTTCACTGAGGAAAGCCACAAGCTAGAAATTAGTCTGGGGATATTGGATGGGTAGGCATTGGATAGGAATTTTATGACAAACCTTCTTGCATCCATTGATTACTCTGGCGTGCACTGAATGGTACTATTATATGGAGAGTTTTACCTCTGTGTAAACAGCTTGTGTAAGCATAAAAAATGGTGATCATGTAATGTTTAGTGCTTTAAGTCAATTATAACAAGATTAAATAATAATATAAAATCAATTAACCCAATGTACTTTTCCATTTTCACCAACATAATATATTATAAACTCAAATCTTTCCATTAAATTACCTTAAGATTTTCAATATCCAATTATAATGATATATAAAGTAAATGATAGATTATTATTTGATGCTTATTCCAACAATTGATAAATCACATCCAATTACTCTTTAGTTTGTTAAGGCTAAGTTATTAAAACTTTAGACTATAATTGTCAAGGCATAGGAAAAATTGTTAGATTTATTATAATCAGATATTAATTTTTATTATTTAACATTTAAATTAAATTTATAATCCATATTAATAAATTTTAAATATAATTAAAGTAAATCAGTATAATTTGTAATAGACTATTACTAGCTCTTTAACTGAATAAGATTATGATCTTTATAACTGTATATCGACTTCATATAACATTTCTTTTTAATTAATAATGACTTAAAATAAAATATGCAAACATTTTATTGCATTTTTATCTTTATCCATCTTCAATAATACATATTTGCACCATTATAAATTAATAAATCAATTTATATATAATTTATATTTTAGTACATCTATTATTTGTTACTAACAAAATAATTACAATAATTTTCCACTTACTTATTAAATATTTAAGAATGTCAAGTCATTTAATTTATTACTATATAAAATCTATAGCTATTTGATAATAAGCATTGTATTCAATTTAAAGAAAAGGATACATAGTTACACTTTCTTACCTATCCTATGTTTTTAATTTCTGAATTATTTTTATAACTGCTCCTAATGAATTATGTAATATAATCAATTAGTGAATATTGTTTCATTCAAATATGATTAATCAATAAATTTGCATCGTAAAATTGAATGACAATTAAGCACATTTATTGTTTTAAATTAATTCAAAATTTCTTAACAAATTGATATAAATTAAAATCAAAATTATATATATGACAAATAAACATTTAAAATATATGCATATAATACAATTATACTTTAAGCAATAGGCTTTCAATTGATATTAACTTCATATCTAAGTATATCTCCACTTATTAGATGCTAAATACAAGCACATATGCTGATAGAACACAAAAAATGTTGAATATTTATACTTTCAAAAAATATAAGAGTTTATGATGTATCTCCTTTCTATTCTTCATATAAAACTATAGTTAATTGAACTATAAAAATATATACAAAAATAAATCTACTTATTTGTTAATATAAATTTAAGAGAACAAAATAAAATAAATACTTATGATATAATCTTTTTGAACTCCTAATATATGTGGCATTCCTGAAATTAATTTATAACCAATAATATATATATACTAAAAAATAATTTAATTACTATGCTGCAAAATACAAATTAAAACTTAGGAAGACATGACTCGCTTACATGTAGGTATGTAAATAAATCACTAAAGTTAAAAATATACTAATATGTCTATCAATAAATACTATACATTTTAAATGACAAAAAATACAGCAATAATAACAACCAATGTAAGCAAACAATCTGAATAATCTTAATAATAGTCTTTAAATATGGAATTTCAAAAATAGTACCATAGTTCTAGTATTTTATTTCAGAGAAAGTAGAAATGTAATGAAAGGTTGTAAGATTTAAGCACATTTTGTTAAATCCAATGTTTTTGAAATATCCAAATTATCTTTTCACTTAGTAGATATTTGACCTATATAAGGTTATGCGTGCAAACACTAATTTATATACATGATGATGTAATGTAGAGATCCTTTTTATTTAGTAAGTAATTAATTCATTAAACATCACAAGTAAACAGACTCTACTTTTATCCATTTTGCTGCTATGGAAATTAAACCAATTTTATCCCATGTAGAAATAATACATCAAGCTTATAAAATTATATCAGTAAGAGAACATAATCTTTTTGTGAATTTTATGTTTGTAGCTTTTATACTTTATCATTGAAAAGTAGATATTTTTACATCAAAGAAACTGCTAAAAATTAACTTTCATATTTCAATAAACTGTCAGTCACATCTCATAGATTCAATGATCCTGTCTTGGCAATGGTTGAACATAATTGATTTAAGCACATTATTGTATTCATTTTTCAATCATAAACTTTTAAAATAAATAAAAAAAACATCGTAATAAGAAACCTAGATTTCCTTCTATTGAAGTCAAGGTAAAGAGATCACTTAATCTGCTTGGTTCTATTTATAAACTTTTTTATTGATGTAAGAGAAATTATAGCAATACTCTATATTAACCCTAGTCAATTCTAGCTAGCATTTTATAAATAAAAATCTGATTACCCAAGGGAGAAAATAAATATTTTAGAATTATTATATATAACAAACATTGAAGTTTTATAACACAGATATCATTCTTTCATTCTAACGTAAATTAAACAATTTATAATACATTCTCACTATTCTATACTGGAAATATATTTTCACATATATATTTTTGCAATATAATATTATGCAAATAAAATAAATATATTTGAGACATTAGCAATTTAGTTGTATTGTTTACATTTATTATTGTGAATGCAGTAATGAAAATATATATAATAACAAAAGAAAAATAATTTTATCCAAACAATATGTTTTATTATTCACATATTCACATTAAACTGAATAAAGTCAATTCACAATCGTAGACAATAATATTAACTAAGGCAATACACCTCAAGAATGTGCACTTGAAAATGCGAAGGTAGGGACCTCTACAGATCTTAAACACAAGATTATGCTTGAAAATGCGAAGGTAGGGACCTCTACAGGTCTTAACCACAGGCTTATGCTTTCTTTTCTTCCAAAGCATAAGCTTGTGGTTAAGACCTGTAGAGGTCCCTACCTTCACATTTTCAAGTGCACATTTTTGAAGTTTATTGCCTTAGTTAATATTACTTATGTAATCAATGTATGTTAAATAAATTTATAATCTTAGACAATACAATTATTAATAAACAATTTTTATATCAATATTATCATTGTCATAGTAATACAGTTCAATGCTTCATAGGTTAACATATCCACCATCAAAATCAAACAAGGAAGAAAAAAATTATGATTGACATTTTATTACATACTGAAACTCATCTCAAACTTCAGAAGGTATAATATATTTATATAAAATAGAGTCAACAAGAATTTTTTTTTGTACCATAAAAACTATAATGTTTTGGTTATTTAAGACTCAAACAGTTCACATCAACTTTTTGGGTTAAAAAAACCCCTCATCATTTACATTTATTTTAAGATATTTATTTAATTGACTAGTGATGGTTTATGTTTATCTTTTGATTATTAAATGTACCTTTTTTGTTTAAGCAATACGATATAAACTTGATTTTAGACTTTCAGTTTAGCCTTTCGGTAAAACTCGTTACCTTTCTAATGATAACTGTTTTTATTTTTGCTAGCTTATTTCTTTATTGCAATGCAATGTAATTTAGACCCATTGAGTGTAGAATATAGAAATTAAGTTTAAACTTATCTAAAACAAAAATATTTATAATACATTAAAACAAGAATATAAAAACAACAAAATATATGTGCAATACATTTTCTACATTACTGCTACATTTTTTTGAACAAAATGTAACAGTGACTTATTTGTATTATATAATCAGAAAATTGTTATTAAATAATACACACAGTGCATCACACCAAAGAAATTATTAATTCTCTCTCTAAGCTATCTGAAGCATTAATGCATGTTTTAAATAGTGAAATAGTTTAGGTATTTATATCACAAAGATTTCAAAGTGTTGCATTTTTGGATCTTGAGTTATGACATAAAATGTGTATTCACTTTTGTGAATCATCTTCAATGTATTATCTGCCACTAGAAAGTCTTGAAACCCATTTGAAAATATTTTTCCAATTCATAGCTTTATTGCTATACTCACTGTAAATCATTTCAAATATTGCAGGGCAGTTTTTCTCAATTTAAAAGAAAATTCAGTGTTGTCCTATCATATATTAAGATACAAAACATATACTCATCTTCCATGTCATAACTTTATAATACAGATATACTAGTGCCTTAAATTTTTTATTATAAATAGATAAATATCTCTCTACATAACACATGCATTGTTTTAGAGATGGAATTTCAGGTAGCTTGGAGAAAAAATCAGTTATCATTTTACTGGGCCACACTATGTATTATTAATTTTCTGCATAGAACACTTGAATAAATTATGAGTTCTTAATATTTACAGATTTTAACAATTTTATTTAAGACTTAAATAATATCCATTCAGTTCTTTAGATAGTTACCAAACTGATAATTATGTAGAACATGGAGATTGAGAGGCCTCTTTTAAATTAAGTGATGTGAAATAAATATTTAATAAAGCCTTTAATAATCTATGCAATATACATTTTCAGAAATATATCTTGCATATCAAAAATATTTTTCAAATTATTTCAACAACTTATACATAATTTTTAAACAATATTTGTATTTCAGCATATTCTAATAATTCTGACAAGTTTTCTGCCTTCATCAGTGGAATTAAAAATGAAAAATAATTGTCCTTCCTATGCCACATGCATTATCATTAGTCAAAACTGTTAGAATAAAAAATATTATTGGAAATGGATGCAAACTATTGAGCTAATTTGAAATATATCAATAAAAAAAAAGATGGGAGAAAGGATCTTTTATATATGTGCAACCAATATTATTTTTATTTTCTTTATTTTTGGATTATTTTTATATATTAGTTGTTTTTTCTTTAACTATTGCATATACTTTCATGTTATGTTGTTAGACATCACACCAAAATTCAAAATACAGGTGTTACATAAAAATTATGACTATCCAGTTTTTCATTTAATTTATATTAAAATATATTAAGTGTATATTTATTGTTTTCTTATTTCTTATTCTTTTTTCATATAACCAACAAGACATCATATGTTTTTTTCTCTCACTACATTTTTGCCACCTAGTGTAAGTTTTTAGTAGTAAATACATTCCATATGGCAGTGCTTGATAAATCACAAACCAATGGTATTCTATCCAGTATCTTCAGATTAATTTCAGGATTAGGCTTTCATTAGATCCTAAATCTAGACACTGATGAAAGCCATGATATAGTAATAAGTCTGATAATATTGGACAGAATAGCACTGTATAGTGATTTATTGAGCACTACCACCTGGAATCAATGATTACTGAAGCTTATGCTAGATGGCAAAATGTAGTGAGAACAAAAGAATTACCCTTAACTATTGATTGAACCGGAACTACTGTTTTATTGATGAATTTTAAAGATTATTTGCAAGAAATATTTTTTTTTATATAATCTGAGAGACAATTGTGGAAAAATTGAATAATAATAAAAAATGTAATGATTCCTTGTTTAAACTAAATGATATTAAAATAGTTTATTTTCATTTATATTACCAGGGATTTCAAATTATTGATCTATATACCATATTAGATCACCAATGATTAAAACATAGTTGGATTATTGGAAGTTCTGGCACAAGCCACTTGATGAGTTTTGTTACAAAGCAATATATTTTATAATTTATGATATACAGACTGCAAAAGAATTTATCAAAGAGAATTATAAACAGAATGCATCTGATGTTATCTACTTCTAGTTTAAAAGAGAATTCAAAGCTGTTTGTGTGATTTTGTTGTTTCATTTCAATCAGTAGAACATTTTAAGCATTAATAAACATTAAGATATTTAATTAGAGTGAACATGGGTGATCTTATAGGAAATGATGGAATCTTTGGGAATATAAAGTTTTTGTTTATTGAGATTGGAAGTTTTTGTTTTATAGCATATTATTTTTTATAATATTACCAAAAACACTTGACAGAAAGCAAGAGCACAAATTATTTAATAGCAACCTTTGAATTATAAATTATGACACAACAAGACTCATTAAAACATTGTGTTTTAGGGAGACTTCTTTGACAGCTCTTTAAAATCCATGACCATCACTAATTATTGATCAAAAGAGGCTACAGACTTATTTGTATTGGCTGTATTTGATAATGTAAAATATGAAAAAAAAAACAGTTAATTAAAATTTTTCAATTGAGTTATTGTTAATAAAATACAATACAATAATTAACCAAAGTATCATTAGCTCACCATGTGCTCAAAAGTATTATAACAACCTATATAGAATTATAAGAACTAAAAATGAATTTTATTATACTATTGAAAACATCTTACATCAATTTTGACTCTGTTAATTTATCATATCTGTTTCAAATATTGAACAATATACTATCAAATTATATGCTTATGATAATTAATTGTACAATAGAGGAATGTCACTTCAAAACTCTGATGTATCTAAAAGTTTTAGGTTCATTAAAAAACTTCATCACATTTTTCTAGAGATGTTAATTTTTGCAATATATTTTGATCTTCTCATCAAGAGACGTGAACAAATAGTACAATAAAAATATTTCTTTTACATTTAGTATGCAATTTAACTTTCAGCATTTCATACTTCAGCTTTTGATAAACTTTAAAATGATGTAATTATGCTGGATGATTTTCAAATCATCATTGATTTACTTTTTGATTGTGTAAAGTTAATCATTTATCTGAGGGACACAACATATTAATATGGTTCTAAAACTATGCCCCCATTCAGTTATCTTAAGATTAGAATGTATTAAATACTTCAAAAATATAAATAAATAGTCAATTAATTCTTAGTGATTGTCTCAAATCATCATAGTTAAAAAGTTTTAATGATAAAATTTGAACAATTCTTCTCTACACCCATTATTATTACTAATTGAAATTAATAAAATCAATAGTTTGATAAAAGTCAGATCTGTGATTGTTTCTATAATTGTTCTCACTGCTATGGAGATCTGGATTCTAATATGGATTAAAGCTTAGTGGAATGTGTATGAAAGATAAACATTTATGTTATTAGGACAATTTGATTTATAATATTTCGAGTAGAGAGATGACAGTTTTTTGGTTTGTGACTAATATATATATATATATATTATAGAGATTGTCTTGACAACAAATTGATCGTGATTTAGATAACTTGGGTTATCATGTGATCATAATATTTTTACATAATCTATGTGTCTTATAATCAATATCAAAATTTATATAAGTGAGCTATTATATATTGTATTATGAAAGAATTAAAAATATAATCAAGATGTTACATGGCTTAGCCTATTCTTTTTTATGATACAAGAATAGATTAAAATGCAAGTATATTTAAATTATGCATAGAATTCCTGCTTAAAATTTTGAACTGATAAACCAATCAAAAATAAAACTTCTCAGGTGACCTATGGTCAATGTGATAATAAAATGTAATTTTTTTTTTAAGTTGTAGAGCATTTAAAAAGTTATATTACCAAATTTTTAACATTAATCCAAAACAAATAAAACTTTCAAAATATTCTTTGCATGTCTTGCAATGCAAGCTTTATATGCTATGTGGTTTGTAACATATAAATTTATTTCTGATGAAATACAAAGTATATTGCATTAAAACTATTCTATCACAAATCATACCTGACCATTATTTATTCACAATATCCCAAAAAATTTGACCGCCCTAAACTTTTTAGTCTAAAATGTATATATATATATATATTATAAAAGAATGATTATTCACCATATTTATTTTGTCATTGCACATTAATTGAATGTCTTATAAAGTCTTGAACATATTTTTCTAAAAAATTATTTGATATGTTATCAAATTTGATAAATATATTGATTAACATAACTTTTTGCCGCTGAGATAGTGTTATTTTAATAATGCTAATTGCTATAGCAGATATTTTAAATTCAGATTAACTTTTAAATATTGTATAACATTGTGAATTAATTTATTTTAATTAGTTTATCATTTTTCTTAATTATAAAGATTATATTATTCTGAATATTTTTTTAGAATTTTCTTCAAATTAGTAACATAACATTATTTTTTTATTTTTAAAAGCATGTTTATTTATAATGCACACAAACAAATATTATACATACCAATAGAAAAATATAATACAATATAAATTTACATTAAAACATAATACATTAAATATTATGTTATTAATACAGATTACAAATTGCACACAATAATATGATTATAATAAGTAACAAACAGGACCAGCTCAGACATCTTCAGGCATCAGACTAAGGCCTTGTACTTAAAGGAATCCTGAATTTTTAAATTTGTAAGAAAATGTGATAAAATTATTTTTCAATAAAAAATTTCTTTTTTGTGCCAAATATTTTGGTGTCACAATAATATCTTTTTCTGAAGCCCTGCAAAGCCTCCAATGTACTCTCATAACAAACATATACCTACAGACACATATAGATATATATGCTTACACATACTTCTATCTGCCCAATCATTTTAAAAAATTAAATGCATTTATCACTAAAGTATCAATATATATGGATTACTAAAATAAAATGTTGCTTTATCTAAAAATTCAATTTTAGGAAGTATTGCTTTCATTTATTTAAGTGACACTTTATTGATTACCTAAATATTTTTATAAACTAGTTTAAAATTATTGACAGAAAAACTTAGTTACTATCTAAAAAGCATGATAACATTAAAATATACAGAAAAAAAACTACAGTTGTTCTATGTCATATATGGTTTTATGAAAAAACAAATGATATCATGTCAAAGTTTAAGTTAAAAGGATTTTTGAAAGCATGAATTGATTATTCACTTTATTTACATATAGAGAGTAAATATTATTGATGGGAAAAAACTTTATTACCTAGCAAATATAATCACATTCAATGTTCTAAGGAAAGTATAAAATAGTTGTGATTGTTATTATCTGTCTCCAATGAGTTTTATTAGTTTCAAGATTTTTGATACCATCTTTCAATCAAGTGTGTTGATGATGATGTCAATAAACAAAATATCAGTAGTGACAAAATAACTTTAAATTTATTAATGATTTTTAGGCAAATTGAGATTAACATTGTCATTTTCAAAGTGTCTATAGTGAAAGTGGTTTTCTTTTTCTCTAAACATTATTGAAAGTGATATATTTTTAATAGATTTCTTCACTGTTTCAAAATGGAGGGTTGGTTTTGGTAACATTATCTATATTCATTTGCTTTAATCTTTTTCAAGTTATCTTTTTTTGGTTTGGTATGTTTTAGAAATTAATGCTTTACAAATGAATATCATTTAACATAGGATTATGTGTTGCTATTTGAATATAAATCAAAAACTTTGAAAAATGGATGCCAGTAATTGTGGCTGTTTTCACTGGTTGAAACCAAGATGATGGCTCAGTATCATAGCATTATTATCACAATTTCTTTCATATGTCATAGCATCGGCCGGGACGTGAACCCACAACCGTCTGCAACCAATTACTTGCTTGCATGGCGGCTGCGATACCTCTCGGCTAACAACGCAAGACTATTATCACAATTTAAAGTGCAATATTAACTATAGAAGGATTTATTTTTTATTATCTTTTTTGTGAAGTTCTTCATCATCATCATCATCATTATTATTATTATTATTATTGAAATAGTATATCATAGAGTTTGATTCTTTTAAATCAATATCAAGTAATAAGTACTGGTGATTAATGAAAATTTAGCTCAAAATCCTCCTTTTTGTGCTTGTTACTTATGTAGAATGATGTTGTCAATAATTCATAAAAGTTATTACGTATTGAATAATTTTTTTAAAATTAGATTCTCTAAGTTAAAACATAAGTTTTTTTCTACTTATTTTTGCTCCACAATATAATTTTTTATCACTGAGTTTATCATTTTCATGATACAATGACATTAAAAGTTCTTACAACAAAAAGTTTTTCATAAAATATTTCTTCAATAAATATGTGCAATCACCTCTATATAGAAAGCAATAAAATATTATTTATTTACTATTTGTTAAATAGTTGTCTTTTAAAAGATCAAATATAGACAATTCGATTATATCAGACATATAATTTCTTGTTAAGAAGCAATATTAAACTGAACGAATGTCAGAAAAGGATACGGATGTCAGAAAAGGATTGATCAGCCACCATTCCTGAAAAATGTATTAAATGAAAGTGATAAATCATTAATAAACTGAAGCAGCTATACAACAACTTCGTTAGGGCTCTAAAACATAAGTAAAAGAATGTGGCTATTAAAAACACAAAGAATATTACTAATTGTCAAATTTATAGAAATGGAACTCATGGTTAATGTAAATCATTGATGTGAGAATCTAATTTTGAACTACTAGTAATAATGAAAAAATATTTAGAATAAAAAAATATTTTTATGCAATTGTTATTTTATTTAGTATTTAATTAATTAGAAGGGATTTGAACTCAGACTTTCAAGCTCTTTTCATTATCTACCCCATGTCTGAGTTCAAATTCCTTCCAATCTCATTAAGTTCAGTATTGACAATATACTTATATTTAAATATTATTATTTAATTAGCAAAGTTCATTTTAATTAACATTAACTTAAAATTATGATATTTATTACTTAAATTATATGACAAGCTACTTTCACTAGCTTGTTTAACTGTTAAAGGTTTTTTAAAAATTGCAAACTTTATTTAAACCTTTCAAATATATTTAGTTGTTAGTAATATCACACAAGTTGTGCTAGTATGGCATAAATACATCTTGGTAGTCATTTGTTTTTTATTATGTCTTTAGTCACATGTTTTCAAAAGAACATGTTGTTGGAGTGGGGATTATTTAATGCATTTATGTAATATAATGGAACAGTTTTTTACACCATACCACACTGCAAGAAATTTCAATCTCTACAATACCTAATTTAAAATACTGACAAACAGAAACTACATTAGTAAAATAACTTGTAAATATAGAAGGAAGAATGTCAATAAAACCAGCCAAAATATTGAAAAATGATTTTAAAGACCACAAAATAATAATTAGAGAAAAAGAGAGAAAAAAACAAATATGTCTAAAAATACTACATGCATGAATAAAAATATATTTGATTGAGAAAAAATATTATTGAACAGAGATAAAAAATAAGAGGAAAAGTAATAAAGAAGTTTTTCACATGGTAACAAAATAAAATTAAACTATAAGTCAAAATAGTGTGTTAATCCATAATGTTTGCTATTTTATTAATCTTGCCCTTAAGAAAAAATGGGAAAATCGGGAAGACCCTCATAAATAAGTATATATAAAAAAGTGCAGACAGATTATTTAAAAATCTATAAAAGACATTATACATGGTAAAAGAGAAATATTATTGAATCACTCCATGAATGTGTGTGTAATTAAAAATCACATATATTAATCTTTGACTGAGATTTAAAGTTTATATCTGGCATAGAGATAATCTTTAGTTTAATAAATAATTAGTGATAATTATTACTATATTTATCTAGATTAGATGGTGTTAATGGTGTGGCTGGAATAAGTTTGACACTTCTAAATCAAAATGTAAGTATATAAAAGGTCTACTGATTATTGTCTTTGGCAGAGTTGCCAGTTGATTAGAACTTCACTTTAAATTTGTGTGTTTTTAAATCTAAAAGTTACCACCATTCAGTTTCTCGCTAATATTGTGACTGGTCAAACCAACAAAAAGAGGAGAATAATACCACTCAAAGTGTTGTATTATATAGTAACGAGGCTGTGATTGAATGCATTTAAAAAGTTTAAATTTTTCTAAAAATATTTAATGTTTAAATCAGATGGAAATATTCTAATATAATTACAAGCAAAATGTCATCATTACAAACTTTCAGATAAACATTAAATAGTAATTAATGCATCTACCTATCATGCCAATAACATGGGGTTTGAATTTAATCTAGGTGAAGTTTGACAAATTTTTCAGATTACAAATGTTATATATAGAGCTCACAAATAAGCTCTTAACAAGCTTTGCAGAATATCCCCAACCCCAGACCAGTTTCTGCTACTGGCTTCTTCAGTGAGGTGCTAGGATATTCAAGCATTAGATTAAAAATACCAGAACAAGCCCAGCACTTTATCTAATGAATAACTATTAAGTAGAAAATCTGAAATTTTCAGATATCTTTAATCTAATGCTTGAATATCCTAGCATATCACTGAGAAAGCCAGTAACAGAAACTGGTCTGGGATTTGGAATATTCTGCAAAGCTTGTTAAGAGCTTGTTCGCGAGCCCTATATATAACATTTGTAATACAAGCTTGTTAAATTAGGTCATGTGACATCTGACTCGATTTTTTTTCTTTGTAATTCAGATTACAAGTATGCTTAAGAATTATTTTTCAGGTAGTCAGATTATATCTAACCTATTGTTTGATAAACATGTATCTAACTATTCTTATCTAAAGAATAAAGGAAGAAAATCCTTAAATTCTAACCAATCAGAAGTTGGCAGTATGTGGCTAATGTCTTATCCTTTAGTGTTTTTTTAAGAGACCGTTGATGAAATCTTTATTTTGAAGAAGATTGTTTATGAATGTTTTATTTTATGAAAGTACGACTTATTCAAATTTTATGCATATATATATATATATGCACTATAATTAATATTATTAAATTGCAATAAATGTCAAAAATCAGTAAAAATTAAATTTAAGACTACATACAATTTATTAACTTAACACTAATGTTGATCAAAATTACATACTAGAAAATGTAATTAATTTATTTTGAATTCACTTAACATATGACATATAACCTGCATACCCTTCAAATATAAAATAAATAATAAGGAAGTAAATGACTTAATTAATTAATAAGCAACATCTCTAGACCAAAGCTAAAAACAACTTTGTAAATTTAGCAGGTATTTTATGACAGCTAGGATGCTCTTGCAACAAAGAAATCTTAATTGACAGCCAGGCTCATTTAGTGAAAGTAAATTTATGTGGAGCTTAATTTGTCAACTTCATCACAGACTGGCTTCCCATAGATCGTGGATTAATATTGTAAATTTTAAATGAAAACTTAAAGCTATCCTTGAACAGTAAAGTCCACGAATCAAAATTTATTTGTAACAAAATCGCTCGATCACTATTCAAGCTAAACTGTTTGCTAATCCAAGAATTGAAATTGGTATAAAAAAATATGATTACGGTTGACAAATAGGACGGTAAAAGTAACTGAACATTAATTGGGGGGGGGAGCAACTCAATCTATATTAATTTTTTATAAATAGTTTTTGCTCAGCTATAATTAATAATAATAAAAAGATAATTATAATGTTTCTTTTTACGCACTAGGGCTTTCGTTAGATTTACGAATATGATTAAAACTACAAAAGTGTTTAAAACTATTCATCTCACGATAAGCGATAACAAAACACAAATATAGGACTTCTCTAGCCTAGTGCGATGTGAACGGGTTTTAATTTCTATTGTTAAACAGATTTATTACTAACTAGTAATTTTAAAATGATTTATTCTAATTTACAACAACTGAGTGATTTTTGTTTTATTTTGCAGAATATCCACTCAGGAAACACTCTGCAATTGCGGCTAAGAGATATAAAGTCTCCGCTTACAAATTCTGATTTATTATAGCGCTAACCGATTTGTGCTGGTTTATTTAAATAAATTAAAAACTTGAATTATGTTATTAACAATTATAAATCATTTAAAAGAGCTCTAGAATACTAAAATTATTAAAGTTTATTAAAAAATGAGTAATTTTGTGGGTATCCTGTTTATTAATCCATAAATGTTAGATGACTCTTAAATTAATAAAATAAAAACCTGCTGTGCCTACAACTTCAGTTTGAAATTGAATCAGATAAAAAAAAATATTCTCCTAATCAGGCTGTCTTTTTTTTTTTTTACATATTTACATTCAATATCCAATGCAATAACCATCTAAATATTGATCAGTAAATGGAAAATTATTCTTAGAAAGTAGTAGTAGTAGTAATAATAATAATAATAATAATAATAATAATAATAATAATAATAATAATAATAATAATAATAATAATAATAACAACAACAACAACAATAACCATTTGTAAATGAGTATGGCCATTCTAATTCAAAAAGAAAAAAAAAGACAAAAGAAACGAGAGAGAGAAAAAGAGGAAGATGGTGAAGATGTATTTCTTTTACTTAAAAAAATATTAACATGTGCTGGAAGCAGTTGTATGTTGAAACAGTTGCAATGATTTAATCTCAAAATATTACATAAAATATTAAGCACTCTAAATTCTTATATATAGTCAGTTTCAAACTCGATTTACAAGTGGATTTTCAGCTCTTTCAGAATTGAAAAAATACTGATTAGTATAATTAGAACCATTATTATAACTCTAACGTAATTTTAATTGAGTGGTGATGAAGTCTTGGTTAAGCTTTGAATTTGTTTGGATTATACCTTCCCTACCATGCCTTTTTAAAAATAGATATTTTGCTTTATTGTGTAAATAGAACACAATATCTTTTAGGTTTTGTTATAAATACAGCTTAAATACTTGATCTTCATGGAAAAACTCATATGAGTAACTGGTGCTTGAAGTTGTAAACATTAGTATAATAACTGGAATACAGGCTTATTATGTACCTGTATCAATATATGTAATATATAGGATATATGAGCACAGACTTTTACATGATCCACCACTCTCCACTCTATTTCATAATACTGATACACTTTAACACATGTATGTCGAAAAGATAACACATGTATGTCGAAAAGATAAATAATCACCAATGTGGGTATTTCATGCTAAACCAGCAATCATCAGTTGGTCCAGATTATCATCTCTACACATATATGCAATAAGTGCTCAGTTATATATTAAGATAGCCAATCTTCATACTTTAATGGACAGGTTTCAATCCACTCTAACTCTTCAACCATCCATCTAATTGAAAGTCTAATGATGGAACACTCAAAGGCCAAACCTGAATATGAAGATTGGCTATATTAATATATATCTGAGTACTTATTGAATATATATGTAGAGAATGATAATCTGGACCAACTGATGATTGCTACTGGAGATTATTATCTTTTCAACATACATATGTTAAAGTGCATCAGTGTTATGAGATAGAGTGGAGAGTGGTGGGTCATGTGAAAGTCTGTGCTCATATATCCTATGTATTAAACATTAGTATAGTAATATTAAGGCTATAGCCTTAATATATATTACTTTACATAACAAGTATGTGCTTTACAAATTTAATTATTAAAACACTAGTATAGTGAAATTATTCAGTAGTCATTTAAATTTTATTCATTATTTATTACAATTATAGTTATTGTATTTAATCCTATGAGCAGCAATCTAAAATTTATCAGTGTCAATATCAAATTGGAAATCTATATTAAATTTACATTTGAAAACAAAAAATTTTTTTACAATGTAATCACCACATTGTTAGCAGTGATGTGATAATCTACTATATTTAAATACAGCATTATTTAAATAAAAGGATAAATATCCAATAATTCTGAACCTGCCTATCACATGAAAGTACAACGTTTAGAACACAAAATACTATGTCAGTGGATTCCAAAAATCTTGAAAGACCATATTCTCATCATTAATAATAGGCATTGATATTGGAAAGAATATTAAAATAATTTAATTTTAAAAATAGTTTGAAGCTTTATAAAAACTTGTTGTAATAGACATATTTAAGTAGGTAATCTTCATGTGACTGTGAATAAAAAAATATTAAAGATTAAAACATTATCATTAATTTTAGTATCAGTACCCTGAATGTTCAATGCTCCACTATATTTTATTCACCACTCTCCACACTTTCTCATAACTCTGATACACCTGAACACATATATGTTGAAAAAATAAATAATCACCAATATACATATTTCATGCTAAACCAGAAATCATCAGTTGGTCCTGATTACCATCTCTACACATATATGCTATAAGTGTTCATATATATATTAAGATAGCCAATCCTCACACTTTAATGGACAGGCTTCAATTTACTCCACACTCCAATTATTCAACCATCCATCCAATTGAAAATCTGATGATGGAATGCTCAAAGGCCACCCTGAGGCTGAGATTCTTGTCACATCCATGTTGACCTAAGGGCAATCTAACCCCTCATATAAGGACACAACCCATTTAATACATATACAAGGTATGGGCAGACATGTCTCTGCTATATAATAACTGAAACATACAGGCTTATTATATACCTGCATCTATATATATCTGCCCATCCATTGTATATGTATTAAATGAATTATGTCCTGTATATGAGGGGTTAGATTGAGTTTGGGTCAACATGGGTGTGACAAGAATCTCGGCCTCAGAGTGGCCTTTGAGCATTCCATCTTCAGATTTTCAATTGGATGGATGGTTGAAGAGTTGGAGTGTGGATAGATTGAAGCCTGTCCATTAAAGTGTGAGGATTGGCTATCTTAATATATATCTGAGCACTTATAGCATATATGTGTAGAGATGGTAATCTGGACCAACTGATGATTGCTGGTTTAGCATGAAATATGTATATTGATGATTATTTATCTTTTCAACATATATGTGTTCAGGGGTATCAGTGCTAAGAGATAGTGTGGAGAGTGGTGGGTCATGTGGCAGTCTATTCTCATATACCCTATATATTACATATATAGACACAGGTATACAATTTATGCCTGTGTGTTTCAGTTATATTTTATTGCATTTTTAAAAAAGTATTGTGTATATATATATATTGACTTCTCATATATATATATGATGGATGGTTGTGATGGGATTGTGCTAGGCTAAGAGGCATACTGATAATCACAGAAACTGTAATATACATAAACAGAAGTGCTCAAAAGAAACAGTCATTTTGTAATAAAAAATGTTTATTTTTAAGCATTATAAACTGAATTTTTTTCAAAATAGTCTCTAACTGATGCAATACACTGCTCTAAACATGATTTTCACTTTTCAAAAGCAGTTCTTAAACTCTTGGAAAGTCATGCCTCTTTGCTTTTTTTACTTCTTCCATGACCACAAAATGTTTTCCTTTGGGGCATTTCTTAATTCAAGGGAGTAAAAAGAAATTGCATGGAGCAAGATCAGGTAAATATGTGGATGGATAAGCTGCTTAGTGCTATTTTTAGTTCAATATTGCCTCACACTGAAGGCTTTATGTGCTGATACATTGTCTTGGTGGAGTCACCACTACTCACTTTGCCATAAATCATGATGTTTCTTTTTTACCATGAGACACAAATGCTTTAGAATTTATAAGTAAAATGCCTGGTTAATAATTTGACTGCTAGAAATGAATTATAAAAAAACTGCTGTTTGTATCAAAAAAAAGAAATTTGTGTTTTCTTAACTTTGGGCTTTGTTTGCCATACTTGTTTGAGATGTTGTGAATATGAAGTTTTCCATTCACTTGACTGTTGCTTCATCTCAGGGTCATAAGCATAGCAACAGCTTTTATCACCAATAATAATCTTTAAAAAAAGATCAGGGTCAATTTTCAAGTCCTCTTTCTAATTCAAAACATGCATCCATTCACAATTGATTTTAATCAGCTATGAGCATGGGAGACACAAATTTTGCTGCAAGTCTTTTCATTAATAATTCATTGCTTAAAATTCATTAGTAGGGGAACTTCAGGATATACCAGATAAATCAATAAATTCTTCAATTATTCTGTGATGATTCTTCTAAATCAGCTCATGATAACTCAAGATGTTTTTGTTCATTCGAGTGGTAAGGGATTGCTCTGAAGATGTTTGTCTGCTATTGATAATTCCCTATTACTGAAGCAGAAAACCATTTGTAAACTAGTGTTTCCCCAAGGCAGACATTTTTGTAAGATTTTGCAAGCATTATAACAGCTTCTTCCAATGTTTGCCCTAACAGAAAACAGAATTTCACAGCTGCACATTGTTCCAACTTTTCAACCATAATAAAAATTGACAAATATACAAAATGCACTTTACAAAAAAATATGCTACATGGCTTTACAATTTCACATGATGACATCTCTTGGCATAAAGATGCAGATTCAGAAAGGTCCCTGTAAAAATATATTGCTGTAGAAGCATATACTACAGCAGGTGCACAAACCAGAGAACAATTCCAGTTATTTTTAGGTCCTCTTCATATGTATTTAATTACTTCCACCAACTAGAATGTTTTTAGAAAAATTCAAACTTTATTTAAACTTTTCAAGTATACTTACCTCAGATTAGTATACTATAGATTTTAAGTGATATTCTTCTCACTTCTATAGTTGTTGCTGACCTGATTAGTTATAGTACAGGAATCGAATTTGAGGCCTTTAGATTTTATGAATACTGAATTTAAGGTGACTCAAATTTCGATTCATGACATTAAAGATACCAGGTTTAATTCTCATATTAGTTTTGTCATTGCTCAGACCAGAAATAACTGAAGAAGAGAGAATAATGTCACTCAAAATGAAGTGTTTTTATATTAATTTGTACATTATTATTAACAGATGAATGAATATGAAAAGTTTAAATAAAGTTTGATTTTTCTTAATAAACATTAAAATAATTAATTTTATTGTTGGAAATAGTCTAACATATAATTACAAATAAAATGCTGCCATGACACATTTTCAGACAAATATAATGCAAACCCAATAAAAGTACTATTAAAGTTTAATGGTAAAACTTGTTTAGCCTTAGCAGGACTATCAGTTAATACTAATTAGTAGTTTGCTGCTAACCTCAAAGGCTAAAGATATCTCTGTTTACATAGATATAATCTTTTAATTTCAGTGTTAAAAATCCATAAAAAAATATAATTTGATATATATACATTACATTTCTATACTCTACCATTCTAAATATTAATATGGAAAAATACTCATACAGAGTTTAAATATAAAATTTAATAATATTTTGTATGTTGAGTTTACTTTTGAAGTTTTCACACATTCACAGTTAGTCTGCTGAGTTCATTAATTATTTGCTGATAGCTTTCAAATCAGCAAAAATTAATGTTCCCAGCAGACTGACCATAAATATGATGTGAAAACATTGAAAGTAAACTACAATAAATATAATTAAATTGATTATTTAAACTCTGTATGAAATTTTTTTTCCCTGGATAAATATTTTAAACACATTGCTTGGATTTATTTATATACATAGTTGGTTTTTTTAAAAATATTTACACTTATGCTAATATTTTGACATAATTTACCTACCTCCACTGGTAGTGGCGGTCATTCAACATGATGTTGCAATACTTTTTTGTGTAATTTTAATTATATTGTGTAACAGTCTTTATCAAATTATTTATGCATTTCTGAGTCAATATAGAAATATTATTAACTTCATGGGGTGGGGGTGGGGATTTTTGCAAATTACTTTTCTCAACGGCATTCAGCCAAATTTAAATATTTTACCCAATTGTAAATGTTTTGTATTCAGATCACTATAGCATGCAACAATTTTCTGTGAATTTCAAAAAGTTTGATGTTGTTTGCATTAAGAATGCTAATTATAACCCATTAACCATTGATGGTGTAACATTAGAGAAATTTTTGTTTTTAAGCACTCCCAACTTAAAAATGTCCAATTGTTGAATATTGCAAATAAGGTTTAACCTGTTTGACTTTTGCTACTACCTGCATGGTTATTGCTACCACTTGTAGTTGCAGTGTTAATGAATTCATTTTACTTATGATTTTGTCTCCTGTTCCAATTAAATTACTTTTAAATTTTGTTCTAGTTATAAAAATTGCTTTGTTCTAGTAAGTAACACTTAATATGTAAACAAATATATTTACTGCTTGAAGACAGAAGCACTAATGCTAAGTAATAAAACATAGTCATCATCATCATCATCATCTATAGTTTTTCATTGTTCATCCCACCTTAATGTAGCATCTTAATATTTAGAGCTATATTATAAATCTTGATGAGATTTTGATATTATTAGAATGAAATAAGATGACATGATATATTTTGTTACGAATATGTGAATTATTAATTTTTCATATATTATTATTATTAATAATTATTATTCTTTTATAATATATTCAACTCTAAGACGATTGATTTATTATTTTTGTTTCACTGTAAGCATTATTATTATTAATAGTATTATATATAAAGCTATACTTTTCAAAAGCTGTTTTACATTTTCATTTTTTTTTCCAATTTTCATTTTGTCTTTTCCGTTACCCCCCCCCCCCAAATAACTCTTTTGGGAAATACTAAGATGATAAAATATGAGAATAACCAGAGCTATAAACATAAAAATTCACACATTTGATTTCAGAAAGTAAAATTTTAAATGAAAAACAACAAAAAAAATATATCAATCTTATGTTTTAATATAATTTCCTGTGACTGCAGTAGGGAGTCTAGCTAAAGATAACTTATAAATCATAACTTAATGGTATTCATTTCAATAACCATCATATTTTAATCAGCGGGGGGTAAATCATAGGCCAATGACATCTTTAACATGATTTAATCTGTCAAAAATTATATAAGATTTTAATATATATATAAAGAACAAACTTTTTTTTTATTATTTTAAAAAGTGAAATATTTTGCTCCATCGCATAATTTTTAATTTTAAACTTTATGTTCGATATATATATATGACCTTTAAGATTAGCATAAAAAATAAATTTGATTTAACTGAATTCCGTACTGTAGTGAAGTAGACGCATATTGAATATATAGTAACTTATTTACTTTCTTTAACAAAATAAACCAATGGAAGTAATATTGATTTTTTTCTTTTTTTTTTCTTTTCTTCTTTTTTTTTTGGACAACTAACAAAAATTTTCTTCTAAAGTAAGGTCATCTGGAGTTATTGGCTAGGTTAGAGTCACTTTGAAGTCAATGCTTAGGACAGAGGATAAGCGTAAAAGCACTATTGACTTGTTCCCATTAGAAAAGCAAATCTATATGACTCATGTCCTAGTGATAGAAAACTTCTAAGAGCAAGAAACTGCTTGTAATCACCCAATAAAAGCAAGTATTGATTTATAGGTGTGAATTATAAATAAATTTGGAAGAAATTTAAGATTTTTTTAATGCTTAGATTATTTCGGAATTTGATATATCATGTATACAACTTTTATTTAAAAAAAAAAAAAGAATATTACAATTAAATAAAATAAAAATTTATTATTGAAGCACTCATAAAAGCCTTCTAATGTAAATGTTTATATTAACTATTATTAATTAATGTTTGGCCAGCATGGATTAATATAGTGATAAAAGAGTAGACTCCGTTGCATAAAATCCAGAGATTGAACCTAGCCTCGTCACTTTAAATGCATGAGCTTCTTATGAAATCCTGGTGCATACGGGCAGCATATTGTGTCCAGCTTTGTCTCTTCTGGCACTTGAGTATCTTATAAACTCGTGAGCAATAATTATTTACTTTTAAAGAATAGTAGCAAAAAAATATGTTCTGGTAATGATGTCAGGAGAATAAAAAACCAGAGAATATAAAAGACAATAGATTAAATGCTGCATCAATCTAATCTATTACATCTGTATTCTGGATAAACTGTGCTGCAATATTACTCTACGTGCAAAGTCAATATCAAATTCAATGCTCTATACGAAGATAAAGAAGCTCCTTTACCAACTAAAAGACAAAAAAAGAATAATCAACATATACCTGATAAAATTAGTGGTAGACCAAAACCTCCTGACAATATACTAAAATATCATAGGTAAATGTAAGCAATTTTGTGAAGACTCCAAGTTTGAAGTCCCCTACTACACATAAGTATTCAATTTTTAGCTTTTTAAAATTTTATATTTTAATAAGAAAATATGTGGCAAAATAATTTGTGAAACCAACAAATATGCTATTAAAGAAATACAAAAGGATAATTGGGGAAAATTTATCAGATTGTGACTTATCTGCCTTTTTTGAAATAGCATTGAAAATTTGTTGCAAGATCCATGTAGTTCAGTTGGTGATATTTGGAACTCTTATCCAAGAAGTTTTATTTTGCAGGTATAATGACTCTGAAAAGGTTTAATAATTTATTAGTGTGTCTGCATTTTCACGACTATGAAAAAATGCTGAATAACAAAAGTAGTGACTTTGATTGCATTTATAAAATTAGACACATTACAGACCAGTGCAATGTAAATTTTACTGTTACATATTATATACACAAAGAGATTGCAATTGATGAAGCAATTACAAAATTTACTAATTACAATACTATGTGCCAATATAAACCCTCAAAACTAATTAAGATAAGCTTTAAGTAATAGGATTGTGTCATTCTCACCTATGCCTTAGTTCTCAAGCTGTGATATCAGTAATTTTGTCACATCTTGAAAAACAACACATTATTTTCTCTGAGATTTTTTCCCAAGTATGCATCTAGAAAATGAATATGCAAATAAATTTGTCTTTATAGAACAATAAATATAATAAGAAATGATATTTCAGAGAGCATCATTGAAATATATAAAAACATAAAATGCAAGGAGAAGACTAATTTTGTCACGAATAAAGATAGTGTCCTTCAATTTTTAGTTTGGATGAGCAAAAAACAATTTGCTATGATTACATATGCTTATCCATCTTCTAGACAATGTTGTCAATCAAAGATATAAAGCTGAATTATGACAAACATATACATGTCCACCTGCAGAAAAATGTATATCTGCTATATGGATGGTGACAATTTGGCTAATCAAAGGTGTACCCAATATTGTTGGGACAGAGTGCCCAAGAAATCATCCTTTGTGACCAATTTGGACATTTTTGACTCAGCAATTTCTAATGCTTATATTTTTCATTTATGTGGCATAAAACTCATTTAAGATTTTAGAGAGCCTTGTCTCATATGTTAGTCAATGGATATTCATTTAAGGAAAAAAATTAGATCAAATAGCCATGTATTTTCATGTCTGGAATAGCAATCACATGAACCATACACATGTAGAGCTCTGCCACTATAACATTTCAATGTATAAGCATTGTGTTGAATGTCTAAGCAAAAGATAAAGCCCAAAAACTTATTTTGGCTGTTTAGAATGTGGATTGGTACCTCTTTATGATAACTCTTGGAGAAGTTGCTTTGCTTTTTATAAGATTCAAAATGTGGCAAATAACTCTAATTCTGTTAACACCATCTACCCTCCAAATGCATCCTTGTGCAGTCTAATCACAAATGTACTTACCATTAGTGCAAACTAATGTATGCTGCAAAACCCAATTTTGTGCTCAAATGAGGATATGAATTTTGAATAGTCATAATGGAAAGGTTATAGCTGCATTTTTATTTGTTTGTTGTTTTGCAGCATGACCAATAGTTTCTTATATGGTAATTTTTTGATGTTGTGTTTTAGGTGAATTTAGCCTAACAGAATGATTTTCACATGATGACAGGTAGTACAAAAAATGAAAGGTATTATCATTTTTATTATATTGCATTGGGGTAGATAAAAAAAATTGTTGGTTTGTTTTATCTTCAAGCACAAATAAAAACTGAATACATGAATACCCTAAAGACTCTATTTGCAACTTATTTTTGTCTGACATTTTGTTTTTATATTATTTAATAGTTTTTGTATTAGTCTAATTTTGTTATTAATTTGTGTTCTGCTTGGTTTTAATTAACAAGTTGTTTTACTGACTTTGTTTAAATAAATGCTAAAACATTTAAGCCAGAAAAAGAATACATTAGTTTAAAATATCTTTATTCAAGCTAAGCACTTTTAATACATTATGTATAATAAGTAGCTTTATAAATTAATCTTGATGATTTTGTTGTTATATGTATTCAATTGCTTTTGTAAGATTTATATAAAATTAAAATTCCATATTTTTATTCAAATTTATGTAAATGTTATTAGAGAAGCCATTTTTTTTTTTAGATAAAGGGATGCTGGCTTTTTCTTTATTTATAATGCATTTATCTTTGGCTATAGTCCATACTCCTTAATATTTTTTGCCCTCTCATCACTTTTAGTGAATATTATACCTGCTTTGGAGAGTTCAAATTCATGGTCTGATTGCAGCCCATGTTCTAAAATATTAAAGAATACTCATTCATTGCTTCTTTTTGCCCTAATTATATAAGTAATTGTATTATGCTAGACTTGTGGACAGGTTTGTTCTTGTTTACCCATAATATGTGTTTGAACAATTAGTATTTTTGCACTTAATTTTATAGGTCATGCAGTGTGTGGCATTCCTAGTTATTTTGTCATTAGAATTATTCAATAGTTTGTTTAACAAAGGAGGCAAACCAAAACATATTTTCCTGCACACATATTTTTCTATTTCTGAGCCATGAGCAAATATCGGAGGTTAGTCCATTTTTTCTCATTAAGGCAGGGTTGTACTGGTTTCTTTATTTTGTTGTAGAATTTTTCTATGGAGTTAATTTTCTCAAAGTTAGTTATACCCCATATTTATTAGATTTTTCGTTTCTGTGCTTATATTATTTTTCGAATCTGTTTCAAATTTACATTGTTTTAAATTTCTGTAGAGAAAACCTTTATGACATGCATACTTATGGGAGTTAAAGATCTAGGATGGATTTTTCTTCTCACATCCATGGGCTTTAGAGCCATTTTATAACTCAAAATGTTATTCTGCCTTTGCACTTCTATATCCAGAAATTTTATACTTTGGGTTTTATCTTATTTTTTGATTCTCCGAATTAAAAAAGATTTCTGTGCTAATTCTTGCTGAATTTGAATTATCTGAAAAAATTAGAGAATCATCTCAAACTTCAGTATAATTAAGTTTTTGATTTTTACTAGATATAGGCTGTATGTAATGTCACTGAATGACAACTCCATTGGGACACCAATAATCCATTTTGTAAAATAGTTTATTTGTTGTTGCTATAATTTCTTTGTTGATCCATTTGAGTACTTTCATAATAAATTATTTTTTATGATTATTATAGTTAGTTTGATGTTACATTTTGTATATCACCTCTGCTTAAAATACTGACCGTATCTTTCATAATGCAATTTTATTATTGTTTATTTTTACATTTTTAATTTTATGAACCCATTCGTATGATAACTTTATTGTATACATCACAAAACCTAAGTCTTTAATAACCTAGGACACAATCGTTTTAGTGACATTGTAGCAGTACCTTTATTTTTATTAATTGTTTTTGTTAAGTTCATATTTTGTTTGAGAGGCATATGACTACCTTATTGCCTCACTTATTAGGATTTCATACCAGCTTCATTTCTGATTACTTTTATCACTTGTTAAACAGAATTTCTTAAATCTGTTATCTTTTATTAATAACAATATTCAATAATAAGAAATAATATATTTAATATTTTGCATTTATATATTAGAGAGTATAAACAGCTATGCTTATCTGCAAAAGTTATGCCTTGAAAGAGAATATAAATACAATTTTTTATTATTATAAATATATACCTTAGAAATTTTAAACTTTTTAGTAAAAAATAAAATTATATTTAGTTCTAAATATGAAATTATAAAAAAAGGAATTATACAGGGTGACTACTGAAAGACTGAATGATATAAAACAAAAATAACTTTTACAAGCACGTTTTTTAAATTTTTTATTATTTTATTAGGAAATATCGAAATAGATGCTTTATAATCTTCAAATAATAAACTACAAAAAAAAAAAAGAAAATAAAAAAATACTGAAAATGAAAAAGTTATGACTTCTTCAAACCTTTTCGTTTTCTAATGGCCATGCTTTATATACCTTTATATTTTTCTTTCCTAAACATCTTTGACTACTTATTGAAATGCAAAATTTTTGCAGATTCTACATTTATAAACTGTTTTTTTTGGCATTTGAATAAATATTATTTTGATTGTCACTTTTTCTCTATTGGTGATGTTTATTCAAAAGATGTTCTTAATAAGCTTGGCTTACTAAAAGTCTAAAATCAAATAGGTTAAGTGAGAAATGGGAAACTTAGAGCTCAAACCAATAATTTTTCATTTTTTCAGTCTATCAAGCTTTTTAATTTTTTTTTGCAGAAGGGCTTGCATGATATATACATGTATCAGCACTTTTTTATGATGTACATAAATGTATAAATTACTATGGTGATCTTAATTGGAATTTTATATTATATGCCTTTTTGTTTCATTGTTTATAGCCATGCTGATTTAATTTTAATTTTTTTTTTTGATTTATTATAATTTGTTAAAGATAATTTCATAATATTTGATTTATAATAAAATTATTTGATTAATATTTTTTTTACCTTTTATTAGAGAATAAATATTTTTCTTATAGACACCTTAAGATTTTTTAACTTCTGGCGTCCAAGTAAAAATGAAGTATTTTCACATTCATATTTTTCTAAGTATTGGAGCAATGAATTATCTCAGGTAAAAAGTATTATATATATATATGTTGAATCAGAATTTTATAAAGAATATATTAAAATTATCAATAAAATTGTAAATTTAAAAGCCTAATTATTATAAATGAGAAATTGTGAACAAACTATAAAGTAATAATTCTTCAGGATTTTGAAATTCTTTTTTTCCCTTAATTTTTAATGATAATTATTAGTTTTCTTAGTCTTATTATTATTATTAATATTATTTTTTGGTATTTCCATCTTATGTCAACATATAACATTTTGTTTTAATATTTTTAAAACTGAAATTATTGTGAGAATTTTGTCTCAAATTAATTCTTTAAAAATTCATTATAGATCTTTTTATCTGAACAGGCTAGGATAGATTTCCTTCCAAAGCAATTTTCTAGTAATTTGATACTATTTGTTAATAAAACATTTGGATGATCCAACATTTATGGATTTAGTTACCTTTAGATGAAGATAGTTAGTTTATATTGACTCTAAACTTATATATAAGTGAGTTTTCACAATTATACTTTTAAACAGTCTAAATGCTATAAATTCTCTAAAATTCTAAAGTTGTTTACTCACAATACATCTTTCTTCATATTAGATTTATATTAGTCTTTTTTTGGCTATTAATTATTTGTGAGATAAATTCTAAAAAAATTTTGTATGCAACTGGAACTTATTCTTAAAATGAGACACTTTTGATGGAATTTTTTTGGTTATTTACTAAAACAAAGGCTTTTAAGCCAAAAGCATTACTAGACAAGAATCTAACCAATCTTATGTCCCTATGGGTAGAGATCTGCCATCGAGTGCAATACTGTTCTGAATTATATCAGCCTAATAAATGAGAAAAATTAAACTTCCATTTTCAACCACAAACAAAATTTTGGACAATTTATTTGTTATCAAAAAAAAAAAAAGGTATGAATTTTTTAATTAAATGCTCTTAAAAAATTTAGTAAACACAGTTAATTAATTTAAATTAACAAAAACTTCTTTTTCAACCAACAAAACATTAGAAAAAATACATTTAAAAACTTCCAAAATTACATAATTTGAACAAACTAAGAATGTGCTTAAAAATATCTATTGATGTATTAAATTTCAAAATTAAAAACAAAAAAGAAAAAGAAAAAATGGTAAATCTTTTCTTTCTCTTCTTATATTTAAAAGAAAAAATGAAAATATTAAAGTTTGTACAATTTAAGAATGTTTTTTTTTTTTTTTTTTTTTACAAAAGTTTATATAATAGGTTTGTGAATCATAATATAATAACCTATTAATCTGTAAGAGAAAGAAAAAAAAACTAAATAATGTTAGGGGACTGAGACTAAGTATTTCAATATATATATATTTTTCCCTTGTGTAATATAATTTGAAATCACTGTTTATTTTGTTATTAAAATTTGTTCTTTTAATTTCTTTTCTTTTTCTCTTAAATTTATTTTAATTTAAAATAATATAATTTAGTTGTACTAATTAAATAAATATTTAATTTAAATCATGAGATTGTGAAGTAAAGTTACAAAGTAATAAGTAGATTTACATTGAGTCAGTATCTTCCAAGACATTGTTCAATGGCATAAGAATACTGTCCCTCCTTATTAACTTACTACTACCTCTACAGCATTCTTTGGTTTTTAATAAAATAAATTATCTTTAATAATAATAAAAATAAATAAATCTTAACTTTTAATTTTTAAAATATAATTAAATAATCTCAGGTTCTTCTAATTATCTTAAAGTAATGATAACTCATGTAAATAAGTATGATATGGGATTTTATATCAAACCTAAATACACCTAACTTATACTAATAATAATAATACTCAATACTAATCCTAGGGTATAACTTAATCTTATTTATTTTGGTTATATCCTCAATCATTAAATAAATAAATAATCATGTGTATATCTTTTATCTTCATATAGTATCTTAATTTTGGGAATAGATCGAAATCTTATAATTCATTAATCTGTGGCAATAAATAATATTGTACTTTTATAATGTGCATTATAATTACCCTATGACCATAATAATATTATATGTTAATGTCACTCAATTCTTATAAAATGATATCAGGAAAATATTATGTTTATTTCTAAATAATAATAATAAATTCATATTGTGCAAATATTATGTTTGTTCAAATTATCTGCTGTCAAATGCTGTGGTGCAAAATAATGAACTCGACACACTTTTCAAACAAATTAAACAAATTTATTTACATTAACTTTGATTAAAAATTTATTTACAATATTTACAGTTCAAATTATGAAAACAAAGAAAATAAAATTAAGAAAATAATAATAATACAATATGTTTACACTATTAATAACTCATACTCCTATAAGTAATTATACATTCTTTAAATGCTGTATTAATAATATTAAAGTATGTTTTCAAAACTCAGACTTTAAATAAATACCAGTGAACTTCACTTATTACACAGAAAATTTATGTAAATAATCTTTATGTAGCATATGTAAACAATTAAACTTTATTAATTAAATTGCTACATCACTTAAGTATTGCTATTATTCATTTTATAATGTATAGTATGTGTTTACTTTATTATCAGCTTACTTAATAGTAATATAGAAACTAATGTATCCTTGTAATGTAATAACAAATAATTGATTATAATTTTATATTCCACTTAATGCAATTCATGCTATATGTTTTTATTAAATATGCATTACATATATGTACTATTAAAATAATAATATTTAAATTATTCATCAATTTCAAATTCATAAAGACTATATTAGATAAATTTTATGATTCTTTTCTGTGTGAAATTATTACTTTAATCCATGTGTTATACTACTCCTTCCTAATAAATTTCTATCTACAAAACATCCTTTAAAACTTATTTAAACTTTCCGGAAAAACAATTTTCAACTCTAAATAAAATACTAATTCCAAACTATTTATGCTTCATTATCTATACTTGGTAAACTTTCAACCTAAATATAAACTTCTCCATAAAACTTAACTTAATTTATCCAATAAAATATAATAAAATATAAACTTTGAAATCTCTTCCTAACTTTTAAATAAAATAATTACCGATATGAATAATAAATATAATTTTAATACTCCAACATAATAATAATAAAAAATAAAATCAAAATTTATTTACGAAAGAATCATATAATTATTTCTAAGCTTTTTATGTAATGTTGTATCATATTTATATCATAAATTCAAATTATGATATTTAAATAAACTGTTACTGCTATATAATGTGTGTGTATTTTTAAAATATTCAACATCCATTCAACACTAAATATCATTCGGTTGATCTAAAAAAAAATATTAAATAATCAAAATTATTATTATATAATTTTACCATAATAATGATTTATGTACAGTCCATCTTCCAATATTCTTCGAATTACAGTTATAGAATAAATTACATTTATATTAAATCATTTTTAACATATTTTTTATATTAATTATAAGATAAACTTATGCAATTAATTATTATATTACTTTAGTTATTAATTTTAAGAAATTACCTATCTTATTTTAAATAGATTAATATTATTTAATTTTATATTAGATAAATAAAAAAAAATTATATTACATGACTATCGATGTTTTCTTTTCCACCATAAAGTTTTTTAAAATCCTAGGCACATATTCACTACACACCATTTCTGTTTTCATCACGTGTTTTTTAAAAGTTTATGAAAAAAAATTTTTTTTAAAAAAAAAAAAAGTTAATAAAATTAAAATAGTTTATCTGATCCGGATGCAGTTTTAAAATATTATTTAAAAGTTATTATTCTTGAATTAGTCTATAATTTATGAAAAATTATCATTTAATTATTTTAAATTAATGGGAGAATCACTTGGATTTTTATAAATATCTAGGTAAGAATAAGTTTTTATTTATAAAGATTGTTTAAATTATATAATATAATAATTTTATTATATTAAGATTTTTAGCTAATTATATTTCAATTGATTTGCTTTAAAATTATCAACATTCAGTCTTTAAAACATAAAGACTTAACAAGGAAGTATTTATAAAACTACTTTCATTTTTAATATCTTTACTTAAGATATATTTTTAAATTTATAGTTGAAAATACTTTCTTCATAAGAAGTATTTTATTCT
Organism: Epiperipatus broadwayi; assembly: GCA_028023455.1. Classification (NCBI taxonomy): domain Eukaryota; kingdom Metazoa; phylum Onychophora; class Udeonychophora; order Euonychophora; family Peripatidae; genus Epiperipatus; species Epiperipatus broadwayi. The sequence continues at coordinate 10,272,943 of JAQFVV010006210.1, forward strand.
CTAAAATATCTATTTTCTAATATTCACTATTAATTAGTTTAAAATTATATATGTCCAAAATACTACTTTTCTCCATTTAATTTTCTGAACTAATCCAGGTTGTATATTTCTAGGTAAAGTTTCGATATATTTTCACTATATATGATGTTTATGACATTTGTGAAATTGAGTTAATTTAGAGATGATTGGGAAAATTAAATTAACATGATATCTATTATTTAAAATTTTATAGATTATTTATAAGAATTTGTAATTTTTTTAAAAATGATTTTAGAGGTCTATAAATTTACTTAGTATTTTTCTAATAGACAATTAATTTGAAAATTCAATCAAATTCTCTAAAATTGAATTGAGCTTTTATATGGAAGAAACTTCATTTGATTGGTAGATTAAAAATAATTTGTGGCTTATTTAATATTTCAACAAAAAAATTAAAAATAAATAATGATATTTATATTTATTACATTATTAATTTTTAAAATAATTTTATCGTTTATTTAAATCCATTAAACATTTTAAAAATATATTATTTACTTGATTTTAATTTTAATTTTATAAGATTATTTTTAAATAAACTAAATATTTTTATCGTCATATTTTTAAACAATATTTTAAAATCAGATTTAATATTCTACATTGATTTATCTTTATTTTATCTCGTGATAACTCACGTATTATTTATAAATTTTACAAATGATTTTAAAATAGTTATGAACTTTATTAGACAACTTAGATGTGTGTGTTTTAACTAACATCTGTTTTTTTTATAAAAAGAACTATCGTGTAAAAATAAACTAAAATTGATTTTAAAATAAATATTTTAAAATTTAAGATATTATAATAGATTTTAAATCAATAATTGATATTATTAAAATCAAATATTAATTTTATTTAAGTATTAAATAATTAAAATATTTATATTCTTTATAATATTATTTTATCAAAATAAACATATGTATTTAATTTTATTGTCTTTTAAAATTTAGTTTAAATATATTTATTAAATATATTATGAGTATTGATTATAGCATTTTTAATATATATTATAATCATCATCATTTTAAAATATTCTCTCAATATAGAATTTTACATATAAATACTCATAAATTGTTTATTAAATTTGAAATATAATAAAAAATAAATAATATTAAATATATCAAATAAAATTTAATAGATAGAAAAATTAGATGGTGACCCATACAAAAGGGCACAATATATACACACCACTGGTTTATTAAATAAATGAAATACTCTCAATCCAAAGTACAAGATAAAGCTTTTTTAGAAAAAATATTGGATCATCTTTTCTCTTTATCTCAATTTATATATAGAAGCTAATATTAAGCACCTTGGAAAGAAAGCATGAAGATCTGAAATCAATCATATTACTTTATTAAAGCTATCTTTAAAATTGCTTTATATTATTGTATTTGACATTCATGAAATTGTTCAAATTATAGTTTGTCAATCTCAAATCAAAGAATGAAATCTGTAAATATAAACTTGCCAAAAATATTATATAATACATCAAGATTAATATTCCAATCCTGATCTATTAAATGTATATATCTATATATTAAAAACCAGTCACACTTAAACAATACCAAAACAACAATTTCAAGCTGTTAACAAACAACTAAAATATAAGGTTATAGTGTTATATATATATATATATATATATATATAAACTGTAACCTTATATTTTAGTACAAAATATATATAGCTTGGTAAAACTAGTTAAAAAATTTATCTTCTTCCAGATGATTTGATTATCATGATTGACATTAAGTATGCTTGACCCGTGAGTTCAAACTTATTGAAAAGTGAGATTATATAATTTCATTTTTTTATTATTGTATAATTTATTTTTATTTTCCTTTCTTCTTCTTTCATATATTAGCTTTGCTCTGTTTCCAAACACTAAGTTAGTCAAACTGTGCTTAACCTAAAGGTGAAAACCAACAGCGTATTACATCAAGTATAATAAGATTAATATAAAAGAAAACCAAATAACTATTATTTGTTTTGCTCTTTAAATAATCCAAGATTATTTTGGTTTAATTGAAGGATTTATTTAATTTCTTTTAATTAATTTATAGGATATAGTAAGATAAATGCATTTTTATTCTTTCTTTTCATTTTTATTTTTTTTAAACAGATATGCAGTACAGAGAGCATACCAATAGCTCAAACAAGCTCTTAATTAATAAGTGCGGTATGAAAAAATATTTATAATCTCTATCCAGAACACTATCATGTCCAAACCAACTGGTTTCGAGCTTATGGCTCACATCAGTGGAGAGCTAGAATATTCGGACACTAGACCTAAAATATCAACTCAAAAAACAGCACTTATTTCATATGTATATTTAAGTAGAAACTCTGAAATTTTTGTAACTATAAGCTTATTAAGATATGACTTGTTGTTGTTTTTTTTTAGTTATTTAAACAGATATGTAAATGAAAAGAAAATTTAATTGGCTAAAAAATAGAACTGATAGAGATTTTTTTTTTTGGAGAAAACTGCTGTAGTGACAGCAAGTGAATAATAAAAATATTTTTTTTAAAAATTTTCTTTTACTGTTAAACATATAATGAAAATGAAAACTTTTTCTTTAAAAAGGAGAGAACATAAACATAAAGAAGGACGTTAAATTAAAACTTCTCTTAAATAATTTAAATTGCAATATTATCAAGTTTGAATAGCAAAATGTATAGCTAAAACCTAACAAATCCGCTCAGGCCCTCCAACTGTGAGTCTAGCTGCTGATAATCTTTTACAAGGTCTATAACTGAAATGCACAGGAATTATTGTAATCATGACAACAGGAATAGAAGCTCCAAAAGGTCAGTATAAATGGAATTTCTTATTGTTTACGGACTATGTTTAGCCTTAAATAAAGTTTTACCTTCATAATTTTAACACCCATGGTAGTGTTGTGAAAGTGCTAAATGAAGTACTGTATTTAACTGTGGATAAATTGTGCTTTCATGAACATTAACACATATGAGAGTGTTATATATGTGCAGAATGGAATGCAGTATTTAACTTGGGATATAGTATTTTATTTTATGACTTTGATACTTCTCACGTTATGTATGTGCGGAATGTAATGTTGTTTTGACCTTTTTGTGTGCTATTGTCTGGACCAGGGTCAGTAACCTATGGCACATATGCCATGCTTGGCACAGCAATGATTATCAATGGCACTCAGAATGAATTGAAATAGTAAAAATATATGTTTTAATTACAGCGTCTTTATTGTTTTTACATTCAACATTGAATTTACAATTAAATCATTATTCATTTAAAAGATATTTTTGTTTGCAAGTGAAATAAATTCTACATCTTCACATTTTATTTCTGATAATATTAAAAAATGAGATTGTAATCCAAATAAAAAGATTATTGTGTTATCAATTCTAGAAAGCTACTTTCGGTAGTTGAATGTAAATAATCGACACTCACTGGTGGCATTTTTTCCAAAAAAGAGATTCTCTTGACATATTGACTGAGGGATTCCCAAAATGTCCCACAAAAGACAAAAATGTGATACTCATTCTTTTCAAGACTCTTGGACTAATGAATATGGATTTGTAAGCAAAAAATCATGCTGTGTGTACATTATGCTGTGAAAGTATTGTGTGTCATACCTCAAGCATGCAAAGACATTATCAAATTAAACATAGTGTTTAAAGAAATAAAATCTGACCAGTTAACTATTTTAACTGTTATAGCACTCATGGAATAATTATTTGCCTAAGCAATCATTCTTTGTCCTTGGCATTCATAAATTAAAGTAGTAAAATATCTCGATTTCAGAATAACCTCTAAAACAAAGCCATGCAATTTTATTAACTTTTGAGGACAATTTGATGAAAATGCATATATCTTATCTTTCAAATATTATGGATTATCAAAGAACCTATGCACAAATCAACTAGTTTATGAACATTTCTTATAAATGAAGATGAAGAAGCATGTAATCAACTTTTAAGATTCTATGTTGTTATAAAAAAAGAGAAAAAATATATATTTAAATTATATTTGTCATTAAGTTTAAGAAATGCACTATTAATTGATTGGCTAATAGCTAATAGATTTAAATAATATGCATTTGAACCTAGGGTAGTAATTTAATGAACATGCATTTTAGGTTTTATTGTGTTTGATATTATCTAAAAAAATGTAAAGTTCATGTTATATATAATTTATTGTAAAAAAAAATAATTATTTGTTAAATTGGATGTAAAGACTGACAAGAGTCAAATTAGGGAATAACCCTTGTGGAAGGGTTTCATGATTAGTTCAATGAATCTATAACATATTATCACATGGCTTAATCCTATACATCTTTCTAGGAGTCTATGCTTATACTAATGTTATAATATTATGTAATATTTTTTCATACCATTTGGTTTATGGTCAGCCATTATCTCAATTGTTTTCTGTAATAGAGTTTTATTATATCTTTTGGTATTGAATCATGCTTGTAAGCAGCACATACCTTTGAATTTAGTAGATTAATGAGGGTGATTTATTTCTAATTTATCTTGAGAGTAAGTGTTCATATTATATTCTGTGTTAATGATTAATCCACAAAACAATTATTACTATTGGTTTATATATCTTTTAAGTTTGTTTCAGTGTTGGTGGTTAATCCAATGAACATTCTACAATTATGCTAGTTACTCTGATAATGTTTTAAAAACCCACAGGGTAATTACTGCTCATTATTTCTTGCATGGTTGAATACTTCCACAGGTATATTATTGATCCTCATTATACTTAATTTCTTTCCTGCTTCATAAATTACAGTGCGTGTGGCTATTTTATGACATCTTTATGTTCAATTTTTTTAAATAACCCCAATAAAACTATTTATTTATAATAGGGTTAATCTAGGAATTATTTGAATTGGTTTATAATAAGTGGCTTTATTTATTTATTTATTTATCTCTTGCTCACAGTAATAGTTTATAAAGTTTTTGTTTCCTTAACTGGATTAGTGTATAACAGTTATATAGAGTAGCAGTTTATGTTTGGTATTATGGACATCCAGATGATGATGATCCTGGTTGGTGCAAAAGGGATATCCTTTAATGTTCATGCTCAACATTTCATTTTATTTATTATTATTTTTAAAATTTAGTTTATTGTTGGTCAGTACATTAATGGTACTAAGTGTCCAGATTATTGATGATAATTAGCATGTTTCTGTATCCCAGTCTTATTTCATTTATTGTTGTATTTTTCTGGAGTAAAACCTAAATATATGCATCCAGATAATTATTATTTGTATTTCTGCTTTTGGTTTGACAGTAGCTAACTAAGTCTGGTCTATAGTGGACCATTTTCAAATCCAGTCATAACATTGACTGTTAATTTATTTTTATTGTTGATCATTCATGATGATGAATGATTATTACTTTGTTTAATGCTGGTGAACTTATAGTTAGCTGTGTGCTGATCTCTCATGTTCATACTTTTTGATATTTAATTTTATATTTTATTTGGAAATGAGGATGATTTCCCATCTCCTCATAATTCAACCTTTATGGGGTGTACTACAAATGGCTACCCAATTGTGGGAAATTGTAACCACAGATTCTCATATTAACCATATTTTCTGTACTGTTACTATATATATATATATATATATATATATGTGAGTGTGTGTGTGTGTGAAAAGATGCAGAAACAAAAAAAAACTTGGAATCAAGATCATCATGTTAGTCTTGAAAAATATACCTCAAATGTGACCATGCAAAAGATGCTACAACCAAAGTTCATTCAAGTAGGTACCATAATACCTTGTAAACAAAGGCAAAACTCCCCATACAGTAGGCCACCCTGTGCCAAACAGAGTAATCAATGGATGCCGGAAGGCTTGCGCATAAAATCCCTATCTAGTGCCTACTCATCCAATATCCCAGACTAGTTTCTGGCTTGTGGCCATCATCAGTGAGGAGCCTTGGATCTGAGAGCACTGCACATAGATCTTAGGATCTAATGCAACCCTCCAGCAGACACCTTTTAACTCTACTTTACTACAAAACTATGAGAATGAAATTGAAAACATTGTTAATATCTTCAATCTAAGCTCAATAGCTTATGTAGTCATATGGACCCATATGACTACATAAGCTATTGAGCTTAGATTGAAAATATTATAGTGTTTTCAATTTAAGACTCATAGTTTTATAGTTAAGTAGAGGTAAAAGGTGGCTGCTGGAGGGTTGCATTAGATCCTAAGATCTATGTGCAGTGCTCTCAGATCCAAGGCTCCTCACTGATGATGGCCACAAGCCAGAAACTAGTCTGGGGATATTGGATGAGTAGGCACTAGATAGGGATTTTATACACAAGCCTTCTGGCATCCATTGATTACTCTGTTTGGCACAGGGTGGCACTACTGTATGGGGAGTTTTGCAAATTATGTGCTGGTATAGAGATGGTAATCATGTGATGTTTGATGGTTTAACACCAATCCTGCCTAATAGGATAGTGGTGGCTATGGTTGTTTACGAGCCAAAGACACCAAAATGTATGGGTGCTGAATTGAGTTCAGACCCATATGACTACATAAGCTATTGAGCTTAGATTGAAGATATTAACAATGTTTTCAATTTCATTCTCATAGTTTTGTAGTAAAGTAGAGTTAAAAGGTGGCTGCTGGAGGGTTGCATTAGATCCTAAGATCTATGTGCAGTGCTCTCAGATCCAAGGATCCTCACTGATGATGGCCACAAGCCAGAAACTAGTCTGGGGATATTGGATGAGTAGGTACTAGATAGGGATTTTATGCACAAACCTTCTGGCATCCATTGATTACTCTGTTTGGCACAGGGTGGCACTACTGTATGGTGAGTTTTGCCTTTGTTTACAACAAATTATGTGCTAGTATAGAGATGGTGATCATGTGATGTTTGATGGTTTAATACCATAATACCTATGGATTTTCCATAGTATGAGTCCTCTTATAGACAACATAACATCTACTTATAATTCATCAACTTCTTATATCAACTTAATTTTATCTCAGGCATTTTACTTTATTTAAAATTTAAAAATTTATACTCTTCATATCTCAGGGTTCAAATATAAAATACACTTTGCACAAAAAAAATGATACTGGTAGTATATTTTAAAATTCTTAAAAGGTAATAAAGATTTAAGCTACACATTAAACATTTATCTTCTTTTTTTAGCCTTCTCATTAAACATGTATATCTGAGATAAGCAAGAATATGAATATACAATAATAAACTATTTAATTATAACACATGACTAGCAGATAAAGCATTTCTAAAACATCTTAAAATTCTTCAAATCATATCTTTTGATATAAACATTTAACAAATATTAACATGAAATAATGCATCAGGTAGATATGGTATGTTTTATGTTACCAACTACATTAAAAGTGCATTGAAGTAAAAAAAATAAACAGTAAGATATCAAGTAAAACAAATAAACACAGTTGTATTTATATCTTGAACTATTTCCATGATCTAGTATTGAATATTGAATGTCTTTAGAAAAATTTAACTTATAATTTTCAAAGTATATTCAACTGTTATTAACAGCATACATTCATTGTTTTGAGGGGTATTATTCTCTTTCTTCTTCAGGTGTTGCTGGCCTGACCAAAGATCGAATTAGCATGGTTATTGAACCTGGATCGTTAGATTCTTGAATATTAAATTTTAAGGTAACACTCTAACTAACTAAAATATCCCAACAAAGGCAAAAATCAGTAGAAATTTTATATGCTTTATATATTTTTTTTGGATTTCTTCACGTTTTCCTAAAGGAAAAGTTCATTAATGGTTTCCATACATTATGTATAGTCACACTAGGTTGATTTATGGGATTATTCATCATTGTCATGTGAGCAGCTTCTTTAAATTTTCTTTTTATATATTTTCCTCTCTATTCTATATTTTGCATTTTCCCAATTGAACATCATTTTCATGTGATCAGCTTCTTTGAATTTTCTTTTTATACATTTTCCTCTCTGTTCTATATTTTGCATTTCCCCAATTGAACATATGTTCATTGGTACATACATAGTCTGCTACCATAGAAAAACTTTTTCCCTTTCTTCTAATCATCAGTTTGTGCTTTTGCAATCATCAGTTTGTGCTTTTGCAATTGATTTTTAATGGGGCAACTGGTCTCACCAATATACATTCTTCCACATTCACATCGTATTTAATAGATGGAGTTTTTGTTTTTCAGATTTCAAGTTTAGGCTTTGTAAATGTTGGAATTTATTATAGTGTGGTATTGCTCTGGAAAGCTGTTTTGATGTTATACTGATTGCAGATTTTTTAAAATTTGTCTGCTATTTTTAGTACATAAGAATATACATCAGTGCCAGTAATTATTCTTTCTTTTGATGGTTCTTTATGTTCTCTATTTAAGGTTTTCCTAATAACAGCTGTTGAATATTCATTTTTCATAAGAGATTGTTCTATATGAACCTTTTCTTTTTCCAAATTGCTGGTTTCTGAACAAACATTTTTCACACTGCTCCATAGTGACAGTATAACACCATATTTGGTATTTCTGGTGTGATTGGATGTATATGCTAAGTAATTTATGTATGTGTGGATTTTTTTATAAATTGTAGTTTTGATATTGCCATGACAAAGTCTTGTCACAAGAACAACTAAGAATGCCAATTTGTGTTCTTGTTCTGATTCTATTGTGAATTTAATTGAAGGAGATATGTTGTTGAGGTGTTTTCAGAAAGTTTGTAGATATGCTTTATCATGTTAACATACAACAAATGTATCATTAACATACCAAAAATAAACTTTAGGTGAATGTGGCGTAGTCTTTATAACTAAGGTTTCAAGTTCCTCCATGTAAATATTGCTAATCAGGAATGACAATGGTAAGCCCATAGTCATTCATTGATATTGTTTGAAGAATTGTAAAATTGTATTGAAAGTAGCTTGTTAATGCAGAATGTTAATAATTCCATTATATTATCAATAGAAAGAGTTGTTCTGGTTTGTAAGCTATTATCACTATTTGGTCTTTGTTTCTTCACATGGGACATAGTCTGACAGTTCTTTCAATTTTCATGTGTTTGATTAATTCTACAAAGTGTCTAGAATCCCTGATAAATGACTGGGTCTTATATGCCAAAGGACTAAGAACTTTGAAAAGCAATCTTGACAAATTTTGGCAAGGTGAATTTCTAAAACTAACAATAGGTCTTAATTGAACATGGTCTTTAGAGAGTTTAGGTACTCTAAAAATAAGGAATTTTACTAAAACATGATGTTAGTTTACTTTTTTCTGAATCAGTGAAGTATCTGCAATGATTTCTGAGTAATGCTTATAACTTTGTTTCTTTACTCAGTATCAGACTTTTTGCCACTTTTCTATATTGGTCTGCTGTAAGGAGTTTTTGTATTTTGTTGTCATAGTCAATTGTATCAATTACAACTGTTGCATTGTCTTTTTTAGCTGGAGAATGATTATAGATTTGTCTATTTTGAGAAATTTAATTGCTCTTCTGTCATATGTTTGACTTCAATTTTTTGTTGTTTCTCAAGTGTTTTTTTTTAATTCTCCAGTGTAATTCTTCTGCTTCTTTTAAAGACAATTTTTGAGTAATTTCCTCAGTGTCTGCCATTATATATAATAAAGGGATATTAGATGGTATGGTGACAAAGTTTAATCTTTCTGAAGAACAGAAATTTCAGCATCTGTTAGATGTTTAGAACTGAGATTTTTAACAGTTGAATCTGATACATTGTTTACTACATTATTTCTTTTGATAGGCTTATGTAGGTTTTTATGTTTTTTGGCTTTCTTTTATTTTTCCATATAATGTAGAATATAATTTTCTTACTGCTTGATAAATTCTTGGAAAGTTTTCATTATTTAAGTTTATATTTTTAGACAACATTCCACATTGTTAATAAAATGCAAGATTTGATACTTGGGAAAATCTTTGAGCATTTACTCTTTCTTTTAACAGTGCTTTCATTGCTCTCTGAATAATTTTCTCAGCTCTTGGAGTTAATTGGAGGTTTTAGTTGCAAGCCATTAGGAATTATCTCTTCAGATTTACATTTGAATAAGAAAGTTAAATGATGTTCTATTTTGGCCAGCTTTAGTCATACTTTATATGTCTACATTTTGATATAGTATCAGGTTCATACTGAATACTTAGTGTTTTCATGAAGGTTTGTGATGATAGTATTTTAGTTGTAGTTATGTAATGGACTATTTATATCATCTAGTATTGAGTATTGAATGTCTTTAAAAAAATTAACTTCATTTAAATATTCAAGTACATTCAACTATTAGTAATAGCACACAGGTTATTATATGCACATTGTTTGAGATGTATTATTCTCCTCTTTTCTTCAGGTGTTGTGGCTTGACCAGTGACAGTTCAGTACTAGCATAGAAATTGAACATGGACTCTTAGATTCTTGAATATTGAATTTTAAGGTAATGCACTAATCAGCTGAGCCATCCTTCTAAAGGCAACAGTCAGTAGAAATTTCAAGTACTCATCTTTATAATCTACCTAAAATCCAAAAAGATCACATTCCCTTAAGATCTATTGTTAACTCTAGAAATTCATCTTGCCAAAATTTGTCATGATTTCTTCACAAAGTTATTAGTTCTTTGGCATACAAGATCCAGTCCTTTATCAAGGATTCTCAATACTTTGTAGAATTAATCAAGAACTTAAAAATTGAAAGAACTGACACACTAGTTTGTTCACCATGAGAAGAAGCATTGTCTATTATAAGAAACCAGAACAACTCTTACTATGATAGTATGATGGAACTATTAGTATTCTGCATTTCAACAAGATCCTTCCAATATATATTTTTCAAATAAAATCAAGGAATGGCTGTAGGTTCACCACTGCTACCTCTGATTATCAATATTTACATGGAGGTACTTGAAACCACAGTCATAAATATTACTCCATATCCACCTAAAGTTTGGCTTCACTAGGTTGATGATACATTTGTTGTATGGCTATGTGGTGAAGCATTTCTACAAACTTTCTGGAAACCCATCAATAACATATCCCCTTCAATTAAATTTACAATAGAATCAGAATGAGAACACAAATTGATACTGTTAGATGTTCTTGCAACAAGACTCCCTCATGGTAAAATCAAAACTACAGTATACTGCAACAAGACTCCCTCATGGTAAAATCAAAACTACAGTTTACAAAAAACCCACACATACAGGAAAATACTTATCATATACATCCAATCACTCCAGAAACACAAAACATAAAGTTATGTATCACTATGGAACAGAGCAAAAGAAGTTTGTTCAAAAACCAGTGGTTGGAAAAAAGAAAAGATCTATATAGATCAAACTCTGGTTATCCAATAGCTATTACTAGGAAAAACATAAAGAAACAAAAAAAGAACAATTATTGTTACTGTAGTATATTCATATATTCTGAAAACAGCAGACAAATTAGAAATCAGCAATCAGTATAACATCAGAACAGTTTTCCAGAGCAATACCACACTATAAGGAATTTTAGCATCTACCAAAGCCTAAAGTTGAAATGCTGGAAAACAAAAACTGCAGCTATAAAATACCATGTGAATGTGGACAAAGGTATGTTGGTAAGACTCATCACCCCATTGAAAAGTGATTGCAAGAACATGAACTGATGATTATAAGAGAGAAAACAGATATATCTAAAATAGAAGACCATGTATGTACCAATGAATATATGTTCAATCGGTGAAGCACAAAAATATTGGATAGAGAAGAAAAGATACAAAAAAGAAAATTCAAAGAAGCTGCTCACATGACAGTGGTGAATAACCCTATAAATCAACCTAATGTGACTGTACATAATGTAAGGTGAGTTTATTGGTATGCATTAGATCCTTTTTGCTTTTTTCTTCTTAGAAGAATGGCTAAGAAAAATGCTTGCTGTTAACTAAGAACAATTATTAGCCAAAGATACAGATACTTTTGCTAATAATTAATGATTCATTTATTTATTAAACTGTTTTAGTATGAGCTTTAAATAATTTATCTGTTATTATTTTTTTATCTTCAGATGCATTTTCTATTCCTAAAAACCTGCATTTAAAAAAGAATTATCTTTCTTCTCTAGATCTAAAAGATGTTCTGCATGCTCAGTCATCTAAAGCTGTAAGTAGCAATTTGTAGTTTCTCTCCAAATCCAAATACTTCTTAGCCTTAACTTTCTTAGTCTCCAATAAATATAGTACTGTTAAATGAAACAAACCTCTGATTTCTTTTCTAGTTGTTTTAGTCCTGCTAATGAAATAAAAATGTTTTTAGATTTTTTGTATTTTGAATTTTGAAAAAACTATTTAGCCTTCTGTAAATATGCATCTAATTCTTCTGGTGTGCTTAAATTTATTAAAAGCACAGTCACATTTCTTTTTAGAGTTTTTATAATGTTCTTACTATTTTCTAGAAGAGACTCTTTAGAAACATTTTCATTGATTGGTCCATCATCTGAGAATTAATTTCGTCCTTAGGAAAAAGTGGAGAAATCAGGAAGAACCTTTTAGGGAAGTGTATAAAATTTCTACTGATTGAGGCCTTTGGAAGGAAGGTTCAATTGGTTAAAATGTTACCTTAAAATTCAAAATTTCAATAATCTAAGGGTTCAGGTTCAATTCCCATGCTAGTACTGCCACTGGTCAGGCCAGCAACACCCACAGAATATAGGAGAATAATTCCTTTCCAAACGTTGTGCACATACTAACTGTGTGCTGTTACTAATAGTTGAATGTAATTGGAAAATTTAAATAAAGTTAAAATTTTCTAAAGTCATTCAATACTCAATACTAGATGATGGAAATAGTCCAATATATAAATGCAATTAAAATACGATTATCACAAACCTTCAGGAAAACACTAAATAAACACAATACTTTATAATGCAGGTAAAATAAATAACAAGAAAAATAGGTAAATAAATTTTATGGAACCATTTGAAATGAATTCTTATTAAATAATGACCAATACAACTTTATAATATTAGACTTTCTGAGTAACGAATGTGATAAAGGTAATAATGGTAATAAAACAGAAACATATTTAATTAATAACAAAAATATTTATTTATAGTATAAGATAATGTTTTAATATTTTAAATACAAGTATATTTTATATACCCAGACTAGATGTAATGTAGGGGATTTGAACTCAGACTTTAAGTTCCCTTCAGCCATCCAAAATGAAATATTTATTTACAATAAGCATCATTTTTAATTTAATTTAATTAGCCAAATAAAATATAGATACACTTTTTTTTCTCATGTGTCATAGCATCAGCCGGGAAGTGAACCAGCTACCTATTATTATCTAAAAGTTCTCTTATTTATCTAATACAGTCTTTTTTAACATTATGTACTCAGAGTTAAATACTACACATATGTGCCTATAAGCAGGCCACCAGTAGAATATTTTATAATTTCCAAAGTAAAACTAGCTTTGAAAATCAGTGTGGAGATATATTTGTGATAGATTTTATCAAGATAGCAAAAATATTGTGCAAAATAATTACACTGTTAGAATGTTACAAACAACTATGGTGGCGCAAAAAAATGAATATACTCAATAACCACAATATACTTTAAATTTAAATTGTAGTAGAGCTAATAATATATTATAAAGATGGGCATGCCTTAAAATATTCTAACATACCAAAATACATATTAATATTAAAATTACAGGCAAAGTGGATAATAAAAATAATGAATAAGCATTTGTTAACTTAACCTAGTAGTGCTAAAAACAAGAAAGCCATACTCTCTTTCATGAAGGTGTTGAACAGGATGGGCTGAATGCATACAAAACAGATAATAAAATATCCACCTAAAGTTGCCTATATTGATAGTTGACTTCAAATAGCATATCAATTACTAACCAAACAAGGCATGAATTTGATAATAGTGACAATAAATAACAATTTGCACACCCATTTAAAGATCTAATAACACATCTATTTGATCTAACTATATGTGTACACTGACAAACAATAATTGCATAATGATACTAACATTAAATTTTGCACACTATCTACATTTACACGCACTGACTTGCAAATACTTTTATTCATACACATTTATATCAAATATAAAAGACTGTTATACCCTGGGTATAATAATTCATTCATTAGTTTGAAATAATAATTCAGAGAACTCCAATAAGAAAAATAAATAACCTTTAAATAAATACCTTACCAAAATGCTTTTTACCCAATCTAATTCATTGATGTGTACCATCATAAATATATTTCTAATACCATAAATAATAATAATATTAGTAAGAACAAATCATAAATATTACATAATAGCAATAATGATTTTAAATATACCAGACATATATGCTAAATATTTTCTTTTTCCATTTCAGATGAAGGATTAAAGTTTTTTTTATCTTATAATGAAAATAATCATTTTTATTATCTTCTTTAAGAAAAATACTGCAAACCAGTTTTACATTCTGGCAGATAGAAAACATGCACATCAAAGTTAAGAGCAGGAATTCCTTTATAACAATATTCATAACTGAAGAATAAATTTAAAGAGAAATGAGCAAAGAAATAATATTAAACAATAATAGTTCTTTTGTGAAGTTTCCATATGATAAAGTTCACATATTCTTTAATAATATTAATGCATGAGTAAGTTTAAATCATTTCTTTTTTGTCAAAGTAATTTCACACAAATAAGCAAAGTAGAAAATATTATAAATAAGTACATAGATGAATTCAGGATGAATAATTATATCAATAAAGTGTTAACTTATTTGCATTAGCAGAAAAACAAATGAATAAAGACTTTTCTAAAATATAAAAAAACACTGATCCTTAGATTTTTTTTCTTTATTAAAATTATGTAACACTATTGTAAACTATCATAGTTTATTTTGTTTTTATTTTATTGTCAATATTTTTAAGATAATTTGTCATCATTCTTTTTTTGGTTCAACACAAATATACTGATTTTTAAACTTATTTCCAAATCAAATTACAGATAATTGTCTTTTATAAATTATTATTTACACAAATTATTTATCCTTAGGGTAGAGCTTTATCAAAATCTAATAAGTATTTTATTAATAATATGAATGTTAATAACAAATTATAATAATATTTATAAAGTGTTAAAAGCAATTATTTATAGTCAAAAAGTTTGAATTAAATAACATTTCATAATAAGGACAGAACAAAACATATGCTTCCCAATTTATAGTCAGTTTCTATTAGCTTATCCATTTAAGAATACTTTATAATCTTCTTTAAAATAATTTATGACATCTTCCCATAATTTACTGTTCATTAGATAGTTGAACACACATATTTAAAATAGTATTGCTATAATAACTCTTAACTTTTCTACACAGACATTTAGAAAAAATCAACTTAAAACTTTTTAAACTGATTAAATAAAAATTAAAAATAAGTAAAGATAATAATAAAAACAAAAACAATTAAGCCAATTAAATATTTTATTTCTAGTTTTTTTATGCCAAAACACCTGTGCATGTATAAAGATTTCTATTGCATTTTTATCATATGACACAATTCAACCATGCCATTTAAATATTTGAGTTGTCTATTTAAATTATTAGCATTGCTTTTTTATAACTATTTAGGACATTTATTTATAGATTTTTGATTTTGAATCTTACTTAACTAAGACAGTCTAAGCACATAATGTCTAGACTGACAATGAACTTTATAATGAATTTATTAATTTTAGTTAATTACTAAATAAACTATTTATTTAATTCTAATAAAATTATTTACTTATTTAAGACAATGTCTTAATTTTATACAACATAAATACACTTTTTCACTTTATTTAAATTCTTAATACTGTTATTTTTAATATATCTTTTTTATAAAATATAACTTTCAATCATTTCTTTTAAACTTTCCAATTATTCAAGACAGATGCAATATACTTACACATATATATTAGATGTAACTCATAATTTAAAAGCAATGAAGCTAAAAAATTTTCTATTAAAACTTATTTAAATTAAAACCTATTCCAAGTAGTAATATTACTTTAAAGCTATTTATTTTAAAAAACTAGCAAATAAAAATCCTTAACATAAATAAACTATATTTTATAATAACAGGTACAACTTTATTTATTGCATATACTTAAAACATAGCAGGCTTTGAATTAACTCTTATTCAAATTGAAATTATTTGGGATTTTTAAATAAATATTAAAGAATATAATGAATATTTCTTAAACAACTAATAATTAATATGCTAAGTAAATTGTTTTAATCAATAAATTAAAACATTTAGCTAATATTTTATAATTTAATGGCAATAAGAAAATTTGTTTATTACAATCTAAAAACATTTTTTTAAAAAATTACAGCATATATTTAACCCACAGGGGCAAATATATGGTTACAATATATACATATATATAATAATAAAACTCATTAAACAAACAGAAATTCTGATACTAAATAATATAAGAAAACACCATTTGAAACAGTCAGATTAAAAATTAACAGAAAGTCTTCATCAAAATTTAAATTCTCAGCATAAAATCATCTTATTATAAACAATTAGTACAGATATATGTAATCTATAAATTAACAAACAATATTTAATAAATGACCATGAAGTATCATTAAATCAATAAAAGAATGATGTTAATTGTTATATACATACACACACCCTCACTCTTTCTTTCACACATTCTTACATACACAAATTTGATAGATGTATGTTTAATAAAAAAAATATAACTGTTGATATCTGAAAGCTCTATTAAATAGTCAATAAATTTATATTTTGATACACTTTTATATATATAAATATACACTCACACACTCATATATGTACATATCAGGATTATTATTTTAAAATAAATGATAGATTTTATAATGATTTTTATTAAGTTGAAAATAGACTCCAAATTTATTAGTGGTAATCAAGTCAAACTTTAATTGCTCTATCCATTGATAGTAACACACATTTAAAACATTTACTGTCTAAGAATTATTGAAACGTTAATCTTAAAAAAAAATGACAAATAGAATTGGTAATTTCATAAGCATTGTGTTAATTAGTATTTTAAGTAAAATCCATAAATTGAAATATTAGTGGTTCTAATAGATAAATAAATGACAAACAAACAGGTTAGATTTAAAGAAATAAATAAATATTAGATTTAAAGAAATACATAAATATATTCAGTATAAGAAGTATGGAGAGATGCATGTTATGAGTAAAAAGAAGTGATCAAGCAAGAAAACAAACACGTGTTACTGAAATCACTGAAAAAATTAAGAGACTGAAGCAGAGTTGGGATCAACATATTGTTAGAAGAGATGATAATGGATGGATGATTGAAATCTTAAACTGGATTCCAAGAGATTATAAATAATCTAGAAAGAGACCACATGTGGTATGGATGGATAAAATAATAAAATGTGCTGGGATGATGTGGAGAAGAGAGACTAAAGATCACAAAAGTTGGATTGAACTTGGAGAGACCTTCATACTACAGTGGATTGATAATGGTTGAAAATAATGATGATGATGGTTCAGTATTATCATATATTACCACATTGTAAAGAAAGTCACACAAAAAAGAAAGTATCTATATCTGCATTTTATAAAAATATCATTTTGCAATGAAGCACAAAATGCCAGTAAAAAAATAAAAAAAATTTATCATAGAAAAAAAAAATCTATAATTGGATTTTGTCAGCTTTTAAAATGTTTTTAATTGCATTGACTGAGACAGTCTATGACATGTGAAAAGCAGTCATTATAGTGTGAGCAGAAATTGGAAGCTAATTTAGAATTGGAAAG
Source organism: Epiperipatus broadwayi (assembly GCA_028023455.1). Lineage (NCBI taxonomy): Eukaryota > Metazoa > Onychophora > Udeonychophora > Euonychophora > Peripatidae > Epiperipatus > Epiperipatus broadwayi. The sequence continues at coordinate 10,290,807 of JAQFVV010006210.1, forward strand.
CCATAAGACAAAAAGAATCAATCTCAACAAGCATATTCATCACATATATAGAAAGAATAATGAATAAGATAAAAGAAAAGTATAAAATATATCAAGATATAAAATACTAATAAATAATTTAGGATATGCCAATAATATACAATGGAATTTTCTAAGTTGAATTAAGTAATTCCAAAATGCCACTTGTAATTATTTTATTGTATAGTTTACACTGAATATATATAGGCCAATAGCCAAGACCAAGTTTATCATTTAAGCAAACAAAAATCAAAAATGTAGTCAAACACTGGTGGTTGAGAGGTCAGTGATGGCTGCTTTACAAGCAGTTGTCCCGGGTTAACAGGTTCGCTTCCTGGCTGATGCTATGACACATGACAAAAAAAAAATAAAAAATGTAAATGCAAAACTACATAAAAAATTAATTACCATCATATCACACAGTTAATTATGAAAACAAACCATATCTCATCTTTTGAAAGCATAAAACTAAAATATACTAATAAAAAATCACAGAATATTTGAAAACATTCACTTTTTTGTGAGATAATGTTTAGCAATAGTCCTATTTATAATCATAGTATCATTATGTATTATAATTCTATGCAATCTAGTTTTTTTTATCCCAGATCCAATGAATCATACTACTACTACAGATGGAAGTGTTACTAAATGTTGCCAGAAATGATTAGTTTTCTGATATTAACATCTGTCATTTCCACTTGATTAATCCACATTACTAAATAAGTTTTCATTAGTTATGAAATGTTATAATATAAACTGCCCACTTAAATGTTTTTCATCGCTTGCACATTTTTAATTGGTCATTTCTTAAAAGGGTTATAGAATGTTGATTTAATCATATCATATTCAGAGTTTAAATCACCTGTTGTTTATAACTTTATTTTTTAAAAATATTTTTTCCAATTCATTACTGATCAATTTTTTTGATTGAAATTAATATTTGTATGTGTATAAATAATTAATAAAGTTAAATTGCAGAAGAAAAATTAAATAAAAACAAGCTAAAAATTGTGACAATGATATCTACTACTGCTCTCAAAGTTTAAGTGATATATAAATTCTTATGTCTTGCTATCCTAACCCCTAGGGTTTGCAGTAACATTTTTTAGCCAATAATATTCATCAATTTAATGATCACATGCTTCTTATTATCACAGTCGGTATTAAGATAACTTAAAAAAATAACTTCCCAGTTTATTTTCCATCTAACAAAAAGAAGTAATATTATATAACAATATTTTTGACTTAAATTAAAGCCACTCAAAAATTCAGCAAACCCCTCTATCTATTGCAATAAATAGCAATCAGATATGTGGAGTAGGTGAGCAGTAAGATGACTAACTGCCCATAACCACAAGCCCAGCGCCTTTCTTCATAATCAGCTGGAATCGTGATTTTCTGCCAATACTGAAAGGTACATTGCTAATGTTACCAAGTGAGTTATACACACTATAGCAAATAATAACAGTTGAAAATGATGATAATGATCACAAGCTTAGAATTTAAGTATTTGCTATTTTTACTGGATTTTTATTTTGATTTTTTTTTGATATTAATATTATCACACCTAAGAGAATACTTTTGAATACCAAATTTTTGTTTTGAAATTGTTTTTGATGTTAAAATTATCATATTTCAAATTCACATTTTATGGCACATGTTTAAAATTATCACAATACTTACATCTAGAAGAATACTCTTAAATAAAAGGATATGTACATTTTTATTGCTAGGAATAGAAAAAAAATAAATGAATTAAATTAATAATTTAATGTTAGCATTCAGGTATTTGCAATTTTTGCTTAGTTATTATTTTGAATTGTTTTTTTTTTTTATGTCAATATTATCAGATTTTAATTTTCAGTTTATATGATACACATCTAAGAATTATTATAGTGTATACATATAGAAGAATACTTTTAAACAAAGCATGTAAAACATTTTTACTGCTAAAGATAAAAAGATTATGCCAACTAAATTCATAATTAAATTACACATGGAAAATATGTGTGTTCATTGTGTGTCTTTGCATATGTTCTACAAATCTTAATTTAGTCTATGCAGCCTATGATATAGAGATTTCGATGTATAGAATTTATTGTAGTTATCATTAAAAAAATTAAAATCCATATTAGATAAACTAAATAAAAAACAAACAAACAGAGAAATATGATGTACTCATAACATGATCAAAGCAAAAATAATAGGATATGGGAAGAAAAATAAATAGTAAATTCAAAATTTATATATATCTGTATTAGGCAATATATATCTTGCTTATTTTGAATGCCTCTTACATATGTAACTAGAAGGATTTGAATTCAGGATTTTTAAGTCTCTTCATCCTCCACTCCATCTTAAGTAACTGATAAACATGACTTCACTCATGTGAAAAAGATACATGTATATATGGGTGAGAGATTATGATCTGGTCCTACTGATGAGTGCTGATTCTGTATGAAATACATATATTGAGGAACATGTAGCTTTTTCACATGTGTTGAGTCATGTGTATAGGTTGCTTGAAATAGAATGGAGAATGGACAGACTGAAAAATCCTGAGTTCAAATCTCTGTACTTACATATCTGAATTAGAAAATGTAGAAAATTGTGCATGACTTGAAGATAATATGATTAATGATTTTGACTATCAAAAAAAAAATTAAAATTAAAATTATCTAGAGAAAGTTTTCATGCTTATAAATTATGAACAGGATTAAAAAGTGTAAAACCTCAAGGCTACATATCAAATTAGGTGTACTGGATACTACATATTTTTAATGTATTATATAGTTGGGAAGTATAAATGATAAAACATTCAGGAAAAATAATTTTGGGATTTCAAAAATTAAAGGATTACAAAAAAGTCTCCACTGGAGGAGGGTTTTATGAATAACAAAATCTAACAAATATTTTATTTAAGGAAGTTATAGAAAAAAATTTATCCTTATTTCACACACATATCAAATAAAAAATGACCCGAAACTAAAGATTTCGTATTTCATAAGTTACAAACAGCAGTTATCCTGGGTTGCCGGGTTTGCTCCCCGGCCGATGCTATGACACATAAAAAGAAAAAAAGACTTGATAGTCTCTGGATAAATCATATTAAAAATTGTCGGAATTAATTAATTTTTTTTCCAGCATTTTTGTGAAAAGGTGTTAATCTTTTATGGATTTTGAATCATAATGATAGTATATGAGATTAGCATCTCTGTTTTGACGGAAAAGAAAAGTGCTGTATGGTATTTATTTATTATATGTATTTGTTGGGTGTTAGACAGCTATATAGATGTTTGTGATTTTGATTTTAACTGTTTTCCCATTTGTCTGTATTTACGCTTAAATAAACTAAGAGTGTTTATTGCAAGATTTATAACAAAACTCCACCTATTTATTTTTTCAAGGTTTCTATTGTATCTCATAAAACTTGAATTCTATTTGCTTTTCTCCAATATTTTTAATGTAAGTAAAGTTGCTTTTTTCTATGATGACAAAAAAAAAAAGGAAACTGCTTATTTTATTTTTAACTTTCTAATCAAACCACGAAGAGATAATAAAACCTGTCAATAAAAAAATATATAGCAGACTTAATGAAATAGATAAAATGTCCAGTAACTGACTAGCAAATAAAACCAGAATACTAGCAGACACAGTTAAATTTAAAATAACTTAGTAAATAAAAAGAACTTAACAAATTAGCACAATAAATCATCATTCAGTAACCGCAATAATCATAAAATTGTAGTTGTCATTTCAAAATTAATAGAAAAATTTATTGATGGACAATAATTACTTTGAACGCCAATCTATCAAATTTTTTTGAAAAATATTACTATTATAAAACAAGAAAACCTAAAGTTTAGATCCTACATTCAAACCATGATAGCTAACCTAAGAATAAGTCCACTGGGGGGGGGGGACGTTACATTTACTTTGGTTTCATAGCAGTAATATAACAGGAGCACTTATACAGAGCTGCAATTTAGTACAGACAATTTTATATCTTTCTGATAGAAGTAAGGACTCCACAGGTCAGCTGTGAATTGAACATTTCTTTTTTTTTTTTTTAAGTGTCATAGCATCGGCCGGGACGCGAACCCGCAACCCGGGCAACTACCTACAAGGCGGTCGCGCTGACCTCTCGACCACCAATGCAAGACTGAATTGAACATTTCTTTTGTGCCAAATTGAATTACAGTGCTTTCTCCAGAACTTTAATTATCAGTACAGTGCTAATATTAAGTGAGTTCATTTTTTTAAAAAAGCAAAGAGACTAAATTCTGAGAAAAATCTGAAGTTGTATGCAAATCAACATCATACTGAGCTTGAACACACCCAATTGCTTTATACAAATCGATAATTTTTAAAGAAATTAACAGTTCAGGTGAAAGAGATATGAAATAGAATTTCTTAGTTGGGAAGAATACAAATCCATTTATATAATATAATTAATTAATATCATAATTATAAAAAGTTCATTTTGATAAAATCACTAAAACATCACATGATCACTATTTCCTATGCTTATACAAGATGCTAAAACAGTAGTAAAGGCACTAGATAGGTATTTTGAGGCAAACTTTCTAGAAACCACTGATTAATATGGCTTGCATTGGGAAGCACTGCTGTATAGAGAGAGAGAGGAAGAGAGAGAGAGGGAGGGAGAGAGAGAGGGGAGAGAGAGAGCGGGAGAGAGAGTTGCTATTGTTTTAATAGATTGCATAAGCATTAGACATGGTGATCATGTAATGGTTTAATAAAAACTTTTTTTTTTCAAATACATTTTAAAAAAAATAAAAGTTTTCCATTCAAGTTTAATTCTATGATTAATTTCATTCATTATGCATTAACCAAAGTATTCATAGTTGATAACTTCTAATTCATAAATATCAATATTTATTGTTTTCTGAAAAAAATCCATTTCTATAGTTCTATTTTCATATAATAATTCTTGCAACATTTACTAATGTTATTAGAAAAAGAAACCACATCATCTGCAAATTTCCACTTAATATTATTCCCATAACTGTTCATTTGAAGTCATAAAATGCTTCTTCTAAACCTACTGTAAAAAGTTTAGGAAATATAGAATTACTCTATTAAGGATAAATGGAGTTATAAGTAACCATTAAAAACCAGCCAACACTTAAACAATCCCAATATAGATAACAATCAATAATTTCAAACTGTTGTCAAGGCAACCTTCTTTTAGCAATAAAGATGTAATCCTACCTCTATTAATGATCTCATATATTTATATAGACCCTAAACATTGCAACTTGACCACAGAGATTGGAATTATTGTTAGATTATTTATTTATTTATTAATCTGCATTTAAAACAGGTTATATTTACCTGTTTAAGGAGGTTTATTTAAACTTCTTTCTATCAATATTTTCAATCTCTGTGGTCAAGTTACAATCTTTAAAGTCTATATAAATATATGACAACATTAATAGAGATGGGATTCCATCTCTATTGCTAAAAGGAAATTGCCTTGACAACAATTTGAAATTCTTGATTGTTATCTATATTGGGATTTTCTAAGTGTTGACTGGTTTTTAATAATTACTCTATTGTACACTCTTCTCAATATTAATTTTTTTAGTATCACCAGGTAATGTAATAATTAAACCACTAAACATCAGAGTTTTTGCCTGTTTTAATGTAATAATTGGTGTTGCATTTTGATACTTTTTCCCCCAGAATATGAATGTAACCTGGATCTTTATTCTTATTATTCAATGCTTTAAGCTCTGTAGAAATGTTTATCCAATCAGATATTATTTTATAATTTACACATCCAAAGAATAACATCTACTCATATTCATTGGTCCTTTCTATAACTTTGCTCAATATTTGGATGTGATCCACTGTGCTGAAATCACTTTAAATCTCATTTATTCTTTTGGTTGGTTAAAATTGAAAGTTTTCTATAGATGAATTATAATTACCCTGTTTGAATATTTTGTATAGAACTAATAGAAGGCTAAGAGATCTTTAATTTCTAAGATATTTATCTTCTTTCTCAAATACTAATATTACTATGGGATTCTTTCAATCATCTGGTACATCCTTATTATTTAGACATTTGGTATATAACATTGCCAATAATTTTCTTCAACTGACTTTTTTAAGATATCAGTTATAATGTCATCATCTCCTGTAGATTTTCTTCCTCTTCATACATTAAACTACATGTGTCACTTCTTCATTTAAAATGCCACACTATTTGGATATATTACTTGTAGAGGATACCTTGGTTTTTCATTATTTATTAGTACATATGTTATAGAACTCTTTCCCACATTTCATGATATCTTTTGTTTTTTTTAAGAAATAATTTTCTTTTTTCCTTTTTGCAAAAATAATTTTCCTTCTAATACCAAGACATTGTTTATAATGATAGATTTTAATTAACTTTTATAGCTTTCTTTGCTAATTCATAATTATATTTTCTTATACTATTATTAACTATTTTTATAGCATTAAAAAAAAACTCTATATATTCAATTTTTCTTAAAGGATTCAAAACAATTTCGTATTCTATCTTTTCTTCATGCATTGTCTTGTCTCAGTAAAATATCTACTGATATATTGTTGGTTTTTTATACCAGCTATCTTCATTGCAATTCTTAATAATGTTTCTGTTATTTTCTTATGGATGACTTCAGTCAAGTTTGAGATGTCTTCAAAATCTATTAATATTTAAAAATAATTTGCAGATTTTATTTTTTAATTTATGAAGTTCTTTTGATGTTTAGGAATATCAGGTGTTAATATTGTTTTTCTTAAAAGTTTATTTTTTATTTTGGCATTTATATATATATATATATGTCAACAGATGGTGTTCTACCAAAAACACCATCAAGCATTTGTTTACATAAATGTCAGAGCATGCATTCACTATCTCTAACTTTAATTCCACTTTCAGATCATGATTTCAAGCTATTTGCTATCTTCAGTGAAAGACAGGAATTTTAGAAGCTAGATCTAAACACAAACTCTGAGCATTTATGAAACAGTTTCTATTCAGCTTGCAAGCGTGAATCTTTTAGACACGTAATGTCTTCAAACTCAGCATAGCAAGCCAGATAGCTACATGGGTCTGATATCTCAGTTCAGCATCACCACATAGTAGAAGCCTCTACAATATATATCACTGCTAGAAAGACCTCAAAGGTACATTTATGAAAAACAAAAAACAAGTTAAAAACTTGCTAATGCTTGTATTTATGTCAACAGATGGCATTCTACCAAAAACACCATCTGTTGACATAAATACAAGCATTAGCAAGTTTTTAACTTGTTTTTTGTTTTTCATAAATATATATATATTACATCACAGTAATCAATGATAGCTTCTGTGTTGACTCTATGAAGAATATTATAATCTTGTAAAAACATATTTTCTGTTAGTCAAAATATAATCTAATTATGCTATATTTTCATTTGGATGTTTCCATGTTTATTTTCATTTAGCATTTTTTTTTCAAATAAAAAAATCATAATATTACAATATAGTTTTATTCTTTATGAAATTCATAAGCCTGTGTTCTTTCTCATTTTAATCATCATAAGTGAATTTACCTGTTTAACAATTCTAGCATTAAAGTTTATCATGACAATTTTGAAAGCTGTTTCATTTGTTCAAAAACATAGTGTTTGTCCATATAAAAAGTCTCTACTTCTTCATTGCAATGGATCTTGTTGAATCACAGCCCTAAATTATTTGCATTTAGTATTTTTTATTAATTTGAATAACTAATCAAATTTTGCAACATTGTTATAACACTTTTTATTTATAACAAATCCCATCCCACTTATGCTTTTAATATCTGTGTCTTTACATTAAAATACATGCCCACTTTAAATCAATTGTATTTTGATCTTTTCTCTAGCTACACAAAGTCCAACAGTATTCCATTTAATATTGGACAGTTCTTCCAATTCATAAAACCTGCCTTCACTTGAAAGTGATCTGTAATTGTAAGTATCGAAATAAAATATCATCATCAATTAGCTGCCTGGAGTCTGCAATCAGATAATTCTTAGCACCTTCTGTCTTTTGCTGCCACTGGCTGCTTTAGCTGGTGATTAGAATAGCCTAAAAATAAGGATTTTAATTTAATTTTGTCTGCCATGACTGTAAATACCTATTAAAGAAGAAAATATTGTTCCCATAAATATTCATCCTGCCTTAAGGAAAACTCAACTAATACTTGAATAAAGAACTATTAGTTAATTGAGAAGAAAGACCATAATATTTTTTTAAAATTTATACTCACAGTTGAAAAATTCACTATGGTCGATGATGTATATTGTTGGATTCTATATGAATAACTACATAACAATAACAGTTTCAATGATAAGAATGCATGGAGTCGTTATTAGAAGTTTTCCCTGCTTGGTTCCTCAAAACCTCAAGGAGGAATCAAATAGTCTATTTTCAACTAGAAAAAACTTATCTGCAACCATACATCTGCCATCTTTCATTAAAATGTTTTTGAAAATCAAATATACAATAATAGTTAATGATATAGTCTCTTTTCACTGCTCTGCTCTTAATAAAGTGTTTGAAATTAAAAAGACAGAGTATATTTTGCTCATATTTTAAAAACCTGTTTTTGCATTCATTACTAAATAATTTTTTTATTATATCTTCTAAATTTAAATTATTTCACTATTTTTATTGTATAAATTTCTTAGTAGTTCTTATAACATAGGTAATTGTTAATGGCTTTTAGCAATTTTAATTTTGGAAAGAACTTTCTCCTAAACCAACTATTAATGGTAAAGTTAAAAATATAAATAAAACTATTGTTAAATTTGGAAACAGTATAGTTAAATTATTTCAAAAATAAATTTTAATACATCTAAATATGTTATTTAAGGTTTTAAATAATCCTGAATAATGGCTAATTTGGCACACAAACCCATAAGTCATTTTCCTTTCTAGTTTCGACAACCATTATATTTTGTAAATTTAAGCAACTTTTTATTGTTTTTTTTGGATGTGGTTGATAAATCATGTCTGTCATATAAAAAAACAAAATTATTATTAAAATTTATCCACCATATTAAACATCTCATCATATCTAACTGATTTTATTTTTGTATGAAAATACAATTTTATTACTTTAAATACATGATTCTTATGGGTTCCTTTTATTTTTTTATTTTTTATAGAAATGAAACCAAAGATGTTATGGATAAATTAAATTACTAAAATAAAATGATTTCAGGGATTAAAATATTTGATGGGTATCAACCGATTTTTATATAAAGGCAAATATTAAAACTTGATTTCAATAGTAAGCTGTTTTGAAAATTTTGTTATGATATGCTAAATGAAAGTTAAAAATCTTGAATTTCTAATATAAAATAATACTTTTTAAAATAGTCTTTAGTAGAAAAATGAAAATGAAATCAAAAATAATAAAATACAAATACTTGTATTGTGAAGAAATTATTATTTAACAATGTTTTTTATTTTTATATATCAAAGACATTTTTTAAATTTAGTAATATTTTAATTTTTCATAGCACCCAAACTTATTATTAATTGTTAAGATAGTATAAACTTCACTATAAAAATTTACTTCCATAAAATATACAAATTTAATTCATAAAAAAAAAAAAAAATACAAATTCTCTTTTCAGTGTCTTCAAAAAGATTGAATCATATTAATTAAAGTTGACATTTGCAATGTATTAACACTATCAATCTTATCATATAAATAATGATAATTCCTAATTCACTAATTTTTTCTATGTAAACTTGTTAAATCCAAACATATCTTTTATGGTGCTGATAATGCAAACAATAACATGACACAAGATTTAGCGATGCAAATCATAAATAAAGTGAATTAAGAAAAAATACTTATATTTTATTCCATATTATTTATAGGAAGAAATATGTATTAGCATATTTTCTACTTTTCTTCTGGATACAATTATGTTATCTTCTAAATCAAACCCCAAGAGCATTTATTGCATTATTTTTAAAATAGGCTCGATTATATTTAAGCTTTGAGATTGAAACATTTGGAGGTAATATACCTTCTATCTAGCAATCATCTTTTACTCTTTTTTAACACCAAAAATATTATTCTATACCTATTTATCATATTAATTCTAAACTTTTTATAGAGTGTGCAACTTAAAAATACCAGATATTGATCCATGTTACATGTTAATAAGTTTATCTGAGTTACCGATTTATTAAAGCTCTTTTGTTGAAAGGTGATTTAAAGTGTATGCATATAATAAGCTTACATCTTTTGTTACATAAAATACATACTTGCCACTTAATTCCAATATAACTTATTCATTCACTCATAACAAATTTTTAAATAAAAAATCTATTATTGCACAATATTTGGTGCATAAATTCTCTATATACTGATTGTGTAAATATTTCACAAAATATAAGAGACCATAAAATGCCTATTACTTTAATATATCTTTTTAATTAGACAACCACCAACATATTCAAAACATGAAAAAATTAAAAAGTAAAGATAAATATAACCATGGGCTCTTAGGAGCATAACACCATCCAACTAGTGATAAAAATCACAACATATTCCAATTAATATTTTTATTTTTTTTCAGTAAGAGCAATAACACTTTTTATGAATAACCTAAAATAATCTGAGACCTTTACTATCTAAATAACAATGGAGAGATACTCATTTACCAACTAACTATTAAATCATTAGCTATGAACTGGATATCTAAAATAAAAATCCTAAGTATGTTTGTGACCTAAAAATTATCTAAAATTTGCCTAGCATGGGTTCAAACACCAAAGTATGGTAATGATAGGCAGAGATGCCATTGTGATATAACAAGACCTTTTAAAGCACTTCTTTTCCCAATATGAATTTAGCTTTCAAAAATTATAAGAAATCTGCTTTTTATTTGTATGCCTTCCCAAAACATCTTCAGGTAAATAGTAAAATTTGATCAAAGATTTATTAGTTTTAACAATTAGACCTGCAAGTTTTAAAGTTTCTGCACCCACATTTTTGACATCATTCATTTTAAATAAATACATTAATGATTATTATTGATCATTTACTTGTTTAGAGATTATAATATCACTCCCAGCTTAGATATGAACTTTAAATCTTTTCCTGGTATTTTTTTTCATTCATAGGTTACAAAAATATGTAACGTAATGAAGTTTTAAGTAGATCTCAAAAGATGTTTTATTTTGTTACATTTTAAACCGCGTACAATCAATATCTTAAGATTCACTATTATATATCAATTTTTACTCTAATTATTAGTCATTTAAATAAAATATATTTGAATTAATATTACTTTTAATTAAAAAAAAATTGAATTGCTTTTTTAATTTAGCCTTTTTTGTTTTATAAAAAAAAAAAATCAGGCATTTTTTATCAAAAGTTTGCAATATTTTAAAGCTAATTTAAAAGTAAATAATTAAAAAAGTTAAATTATTTAATGAATCTTTAAATAGATTTTAAATCCAAAACAAAAAAAAAAAAAAGAAGAAAGAAATTACTTAAATGAAAAGCCTATCTTACTTTGATTTAAAAAAACTCAGACAGCGTAATTTAAAAATAATGACATTATCAACGAGCTATTTTCAATAAAATTTCAAAAATAATTACTTTTCTATTGTCAACTGTTCTTTAAATATTAACATTCATTGCATTTAATTGTTTTAACTTTTTTCTAATTAAAAATATAATTCAGTATTTGTAAAATCTGTTTAAAACAGGGCTCGTTTTTAATTACGTTAATTACTCGTAGTCAAAAAGACAGCATAAACATTCCTACAAATTATTTCAAAAGATTTACAATTCCAAAGTTTTGGAAAAAGTTCTTATATCAACTTTAATGTTATGTTTTTTAAAAAATTCAAACTAAAATATTTAAATATTTATTTGTTTTTATTAGAAAATCATTATTCTCTTTATAGAAACGCTTCATTATAAATCAAAATTATTTGTAAAATATATATTTACATATGAACGTATGTTAGATGGATTGTAGCAGGTAGGTAACTATGGCAACGATATTTGATTATTACCAGTGGTCGTTTACCATTTCTTTAGTGCAGATGGATTCAGTACATCAATTTTAAGTATTATTTCATAAAATTAAATTACTTCTAATAAATATAGTTTTTTCTTCTTTTTAACACCAAATTCAGTTTCTTGTTTTCTTCAACTTCTTAATCTATATTGGAAAAATAAGATTAAATACAATATAACTAAAACAAAATAGTACGATTAGAACAAAAATATATATTTTATTAAATATCCTCCTTCACCACTGTTGTATAATTATTTGATACATTTTTTTCTATTTGAGGTAAATAATTAGTGAATTTAATCATGCAGCAATAACTTTATTGCTGAATCAAAGTAAAAAACAATCCTACTTCATGATACTTAGAAGTAACATTGGACCATAGTTTAACTTATTTTCCCTATTGGGAAAATACTTTACAGACAGCTTCTTTAGCATTAGCATATTCTTTTGGTAAATACTGTACTCCTGTTTGGAAACATTGGTTACTTAAATAAATATTACTTTGATAAATATTAAGAACACTCAATTCTAGTTTTTAACAATAGTTTCTTAATATTTTACATATTTCTCTGCCTCATATCAAAAAACGGATTTCTTAAAGAAAATGTACAAAAAAGCTGTTAAAAAAATTAGACTTGTCAGTAACTCAAGATATAATTTCATGACCTAAGATTCATCTCAAATCAATATTCTCTTTTTGAATGTTCAACTAAAAATATTATTAAAGAATATGGCATAAAAAGTGAGAATTCTTATGATATTACAAACAAATTTCTTTTTCAAGATCCAACAATAAAGCCAGCAGGATTTGATTTTCCTAGATGCAACTAGTGGTCTCTTCACCATGTTCCAGGACAATTAAGGATGGTAACTATGAACCATAAGGACTTCAAAATCTATGGAAACAGTGTGAAATTGAAGGATTTAATAAAGCCACTGGTAAATCTATTTTCCAGTTGGGGTCTCTGCAAATTTTTTAATATTTTATTTATAGTTAAGCTGTAAAAAATCCATATGATAAATAAAAAAATTAAATAAACAAATTGCTTACACACATGTTATCAAAACAATGTTATAAAGCACACATGCTAATTTCTTCATTGTGATGCTTTGCATAGAATTCCATTCTTATAATGTAATATTTTCAAACTATTCTATCAATTTATTTTTGATATAAATTTCTATTAACCTTTTGTTCCTTCTAATTTTTCATTTAATCATTCAATGTTTTTCACTCTATACACATCTATTTTGGAACTCTCCTAAATCCACTTTTGAATCACCAACATTCTAACATTAATTAATCTTAACTATATATTTTCAAATTCACTTTTAAAAGAAAACACAATAAAATATAAATTTTGTTGCAGTTGCTTAAATTGATCGATTCTTTCTAAACAAAAATACTGAATACAATCTGAGAATTTTACACTTAGTAGACAGACATTCTATCATTGGAATGACCATACAGGGCAAAAATTTTATAGTATTCTTGCCCAAAAGTTGATAAGAAGTTCAAACACCAGAAGTACCAGAATTATGGATAGTTCAAGGTTATTCTACTCCACCACTTCACTAAATCATGTAGTGCATTATTTTTTACTAAATGATAAGTAATTTTTAATGTAGTTTCTTTGTTAACAAAGTAAAAAAAAGGTAAAAAACTTTTTATTATTTTTGTATTTAAATCTATTTATAAATTTAGAAATATGCCTATATGTTTGAAAAGGAAGGATTTTAGTAAATGTACGCTACCAGTTTTTACTTACAGGATCTGAGACTTGAACACTTAACAGAAGAACAATATAGACCTTTCAAGCTGCTCAATGAAATATGGAGAGATGTATGTTAGGAGTAACAAGAAAAGATTGAAAATGAAATTACATAGGTGTGACAACAAACATGTGTTACTGACATCATTGAAAGAATTAAGAGGCTGAAGTGGAGTTGAGCTGGACATATTTCTAGAAGTGATGGCCAATTAAAATCTTAAACTGGATTCCAAGAGACTATAAAAAACCTAGAAAGAGACCATATATGAGATGGATGAAATGAAGAAGTGTGCTGAGATAATGTGGAGAAGAGAGGCTAGAGATCTGAGAAGTTGGATTAAACTTGGAGAGATCATCAAACTTATGGTGGATCAATAATGGTTGAAAATGATTGTGATGATAGATTTATAAAATTTTGCCAAGAATAATTTTATGCTTTTATGTACTGTTAAAGAATTTGACTATCATCTTGTCAATTTTGAAAAAAAAATTAACTGTTGCATGTGTTCTCTTTCATCAAGAAGTTAAATCTTTAAATATTATTCTACATAATAATTGGAGATGTACATGCTTATTAGAAGTTTATATAGATATAAAATTAGCAACTGTTGTCATATCATATGTCACATTAAAACCTGATTTTAAACTATTTTTCATATTGTATTTCTATGTGGGTAAGAAAATAAATTTCAATTAAATAATGTCCAATATTTTGCTTGAATTCTTTGATTAGTTTAATATAATTCCAACCATATTTGGAGAACACCAACTGGTTGTTTTAAATTAATATTTATTTTTTCATAGTATCAACAACAATCAATAACTTTAACATTTTTTCCATAATATTTTAAAATTATATCTAGTAATAACTATAAAATGGGCCTGACATTATATCTGTATTTCCATTCAAAGAAAGTGAAAACATTAATTATAGTGCCTTTTAAATCTCATATTAATTTAAGAAAAGATATCTTCATGTAAAACTAATATTGTGATCTTTAGCCGTGTTTTCAATTATTCTTATTTTTTTTTTTTGCATTTTATAATAAAATATTTATTGTAAATCAGTATTTTTTTGAATACATATGTATTTCCAATGGCAATATTTTTTTTATAGAATTTGCAAATAATTTTAGCAAAAAAATAATAATGAAAAATTTACATTTTTAATTTAAAATAAAATTCAGTATTCTTTATAGTATTGTCATCCAGTGATATTAAATTATATCTAAACTTTCTTCATTCATAATTTATGAAATTATATAAAGCTAAAAAATAGAAAATAAAACATATATATATATATATATATATATATATTTTCTATTTTTTAGCTTTATATATATATATATATATATATATATATATATAAATTCTTTAGGCAAAGTTTCTATACACATAAATGCACTAAAATTAAAAAAATAAAATTTCTTCTACTTTCGCAAATAAGAATATGGTGTGATTATGTTTAAAAATTATACCAATGCAAACCTATTTATTAAATCACTTGCAAACTTATACATATTTGATATTGATGCAATAATTGGATGTTAGCTGCAAAATGATCTGATAGATAGATTGATATTGATACAATTTTTGAATATAATCACCTCAATAATTGTGAAAGCTGAAATTATTTTTTTTTTAATTTTAACACATTTTTTACCTTTTAATGTATTTATGTGAATAAAAGCCTTCATTAAAAAATATTTTTTATTTTGTTAATAAAACAAGATTCATTTTACATGTAGTTTCGTAATGTTTTTTTAAAGTTATAATTAAGTAAGAAAGTTGTGTTTATATATTGGACTATTTCCATAATCTAATATTAAGTATTGAATGTTTTTAGAAAAATTAATCTTTATTTAAATTTTTTGATAACATTCAACTGTTATTAATAGCATATAAATTAGTATATGCTCAATGTTTCAAGTGATATTCTCCTTTTTTCTTCAGGTGTTGCTGGCCTGACCAGTGAGAGTACTAACATGGCAATCAAACTTGAACTCTTATATTGTTAAATATTGAATTTTAAAGTAATGCACAATTCAGTCGGTTAGACCATTATCTTAAATATTCAAGAATCTAAAAGTCCAAGTTTTATTCCCATGCTAGTCCTGTCACTGGTCAGGACAGCAACACCCAAAGAAGAGAAGAGAATAACACCTCTCAAAATGTTGCACATATACTAACTTATGGCTATTACTAACAGGTAATTGGGAAATTTAAATAATGTTTAATTTTTTTTAAAGACATTCAATACTTAATATTAGATGATGGAAACAGTCCAATATGTAAATACAACTAAAATACCATTATTACAAACTTTCAGGGAAACATTAAGCAGAGAAGTGCTTTAATGTGGACAATACACAGTGTTTTCATATCTTTATCAACATCTTCAAATTTAAAAGTTTTTTTTTCATAATATAGTCATTCATTTGTTTATTCAGCTAATTAAAATTTATAATTATAAAAGTTTAAATTTAAATAACTTTAAAATATTTGAAATTACTTATCTGCTAATAGTACAAGTTGATAAATAATAGAAAAATAGAACCAAATCAATATTTGCAGTCACAAACAAATATTACAACTACCATAATGAGATTAAGGGTGCACTGAAGTAGATTTTTGACATGGAGACTTATCCAATGTTGCTGCATCTTTCTTCAGATCTTTTTTTCACTTAATATTCTATGAAGACCGTGTGCTTAATGCTGATTTGTAATAGCAGTTAGCATTATAATAGCTATAGCAAAAATATTTAAACAATAGATATTAAAAGTAATAATATTTCAAAAATATAATTTAAAATAAACTTATTAATAAAATTTAAATAAGTTGATATTTTACAGATCTTATGCAAGGTTTTGAAAATTATCAATTATTTTTTTATAATTTATAAAAATCAATATTTTTAAACACTATTGAAGAAAGGTACCATGAAATCATTATATGAGGCATGAATTTTCTATCTCAGAAGTAAATAAGAGACTAACATAATACAAGTAGTAGCACTTAACCATTATTGTAATAAAATTGAAAAGAGTTAAATGGTTTATATATCATTTCTATAATTTCTGATTTTATACATAATTAAATTAGAATTATCATCTTAACATTAGAATACTTACCAGAACACAATAGACAACTATTTCTGCAATGACCTAACTGTACTATAACCTCACAGTAACATATTATTAAACATCTAAACTGCATTAAAAATGATTTATGTTTATCTTAAACTTTAAAACCAGTTACAACTTTTTATTGTAATTTAGGAAAGTTATAATAAAAATCATTATATTATCAGTCGCAAATAACTTTCAACAAAATAATGTTTTTCTTTCAGGTTTTTTGAGCTCATATTACTAGTTATTTTTATTGATTTTATCTGTTTTTTTTTTCATTTTTCTCTTTCTGCTGTTATGTGTTGTATTGTTTGTATTATTAATCTATTTGTTAATATAATAATATGGACAAATCATTTTAGAAATAAAAATAAATAATAGATTATTGCTTACAGATCTATAATTTCTTTTTTACCAATAGCATTGACTATATTACATTGCAATAATATTTTTTTGTGTTTATTATCAATATATTGAAACTCATATGATCAATTCTGATTAAATCTCTAGATAGTAATAGACATATATGTAGAGTATCATAATACAGTAAAAGGTATTTTTAGTATGAGTTTAAATATTCAAAACCTATTAGGAAAGATTTTAATGATAGAACATATCTTTTATATTCAAAAGATTTTAGAGCTATGATTTATTAATTATTTTATAATTTAAAAAAAAAAAATGGAAATGGCTCAAACTTGGAAGAAATCAACAATAGATTTAGATATTAGGAACAAAAAGTAGCAATCTGATAATTTTTTATTGAGAGATTATGCATGAACAATAAAAAGTACAAAAATAATTTAAAAAAATCTTTTGTAAGAATTGATTATATGGAATTCTTTAAAAACAATGCAGAAAAAAGTTAAAAGTGATTTAAAGCAATTGTTGTTAGCCGAGAGGTCATTGTAGCCACCTTGCAAGCAAGTAGTTGGTTGCAGATGGTTGTGGGTTCGTGACCCGGCCGATGCTCTGACCTATGAAAAAAAAACCTGTTGAAATATATACATTTTGAAAATATAAACAATATTTTGGTATTAAAATAAAAGTTATTTCAGTAAATAAGATAAAAAAAAGATAATATGGTTGTTAAAAAATAGAAATGTCATCATGAAGAACCTAAAGGATTTTTACAAAGTCTTATATATTGAAATAGATGTATAATGTATATACTTAACTTAGATGTAATTAAAGGAGATTTGAACCCAGACTTTCAAGCTCCCTACAGTCATCCATTCTATCTAATATAATCAATATAAATGACCACATACATGTGAAAAAGATAAATGATTTCCAATATATGTATTTCATGCTAAACTAGCACTCATCAGTTGGTCCAGATTATTATCTCCCACACACATATATATAATCAGTGCTCAGTTTATATTAAGATAGCAAATCTACACCCTTTAATGGACAGCCTTCAGTCCTCTCCACTCTCCAACTCTTCAGCCATCCATATCAGTGAAAATAGTAGTAAAAAATTGAAAGATAAAATAGATGATTAGAAAATGAGATATTATGAATTGAGAGAAACTGGTTAACATAAATGATTGACTTCAGATTTAGTCAAGCAAATTTGAAGCTTTTGAAGTGCAAAAAGAGAATTTTCATAGATTGGCAAACTATCAAAAACATTATATATTTTTTTGGAAAAAAATATTTTTGTATTTTTAAAATAGTGAATACAGAACACATTTAATGTATATCGCGAATTGAGCATGGGGATAAAACTATAAAGCTAAATTTACTCATTTGTTGCTCATCTTTCTGAAAAATTAATTTTTGATTCATTGATAAATAAATAAACGGGAAAATTATAATGATTTTAAATAAATCACTTGTATTATCACAACAATGTCATAAGAGTCTTTTTTTTTTTCAAAATAATCTTTATTTGCACAAAAAGTAAAATATACATTGAAATATAGAGTTCATGTTTACAATCATGTCTGATACATTAAAGACTAATTAATTATTAAATTAGATGATGAGTACAGGATTAAAAGTAAAATTTATGTTATGTTACTTATCAGGGGTGATCTAATTTGGCATATAAATCCCATGGTGTGTAAAGTTTAAGTGTCTTTTGTTATATTCTTGAACTATTTATTATATGCTTGAATATGTACTGGTTATCAGATGGTAGTGAAAATAGTTACCAGACTTGTGTCTGACTTTCGTTTTTATCAGTGAGAACTTTAAGATTTAGTGCCGAGTTTTTAAAATCAGACTATTAGCTTGATAATTTAAAAAAAAAGATGTTAACATGGCTGACTGATGCATAACCACATTAATTCCATCATTAAATATCAAATCCTTATTGATGAAGACAAAATTCAAAAATAGTTCTGGGTATGAGAATCACACTGATTATTCAAATTTATAAAATATAATGCTAGAATAGGAAACATAAGAAGTGTTTTTGCTTAATAACTTCAGTTACCATTAACACTATTTAATGTCAATGAATTTTACTAGTGCGGTATTAGATTGTAATTCTATTTAGAAGGTAATAAACCCACTTCACTAGCATCATGCATAATATTAAATCAGCGATGTTAAATGCAAGGATACTCTTCACTTATTAATATTATGTACAGCACTAGTGAAGCGGGTTTAGTATTTTCCAAATAAAATTGCAATCTGACATTGTGCTAGTGAAATTGTTTGATCACTACATAGCTCAATATCTTATATTATATTACCATGAAGTAAACTATAATATTTCAAAAGTATTAATAAGATTTTTTAAAAAATTGGAAGTTGAATGATTTAATATATTCATGCTCTCATTTCAAGGCCCTTAAGATTGGTCTACATAAGTGCATTTAGGAGTCTTTATCTTGTAGCTGGAATGAGAATATCTTCACATTTAACATCTCTGATTTATACATGAATAAACATTTATTTTATAACATCTTGCGTGCGATTATAATTACAATAGAATGACAGCCTGTTAAGCTAATTGCGCAAACGCTGTGAGAGTGTTATTAATAAATGAATACCTTCGAACAACCACATGATATAGTATTTGTGTAAGAGTAAAAAGGAATCTCTTACCCTTACGACTCAAATGTTTATAAATAAGCAAATCTGAAGTAGTTGTAACGAAGGCGTGACTACATAATAGTCACTTTAAATTACAATATATAATGTCTGTATGAATGACGCCAATGAAATTTTCTAGAATTTACTAAATGCCACTCTAAACAAAACTAAATCATATACATGAATAAACATTTATTTTATAACATCTTGCGTGCGATTATAATTACAATAGAATGACAGCCTGTTAAGCTAATTGCGCAGACGCTGTGAGAGTGTTATTAATAAATGAATACCTTCGAACAACCACATGATATAGTATTTGTGTAAGAGTAAAAAGGAATCTCTTACCCTTACAACTCAAATGTTTATAAATGAGCAAATCTGAAGTAGTTGTAACGAAGGCGTGACTACATAATAGTCACTTTAAATTACAATATATAATGTCTGTATGAATGACGCCAATGAAATTTTCTAGAATTTACTAAACGCCACTCTAAATGAAACTAAATCATATACATGAATAAACATTTATTTTATAACATCTTGCGTGCGATTATAATTACAATAGAATGACAGCCTATTAAGCTAATTGCGCAGATGCTGTGAGAGTGTTATTAATAAATGAATACCTTCGAACAACCACATGATATAGTATTTGTGTAAGAGTAAAAAGGAATCTCTTACCCTTGCGACTCAATAGTTTATAAATGAGCAAATCTGAAGTAGTTGTAACGAAGGCGTGACTACATAATAGTCACTTTAAATTACAATATATAATGTCTGTATGAATGACGCCAATGAAATTTTCTAGAATTTACTAAACGCCACTCTAAACGAAACTAAATCATATACATGAATAAACATTTATTTTATAACATTTGAGTCATAAGGGTAAGAGATTCCTTTTTACTCTTACACAAATACTATATCATGTGGTTGTTCGAAGGTATTCATTTATTAATAACACTCTCACAGCGTCTGCGCAATCATCTCTGATTTAATAATATGTATGGCACTAGTGAGGAGACTTTATCTTCTAATTAAAGTTAATACTATTTATAACAATTTAGCACACACTGGAAAACCTGTATTTGGTGAAAGAGTACTTCTTTAAAAAGTGACCATAATGTAAAGTGATTGTCACAATAGTTTTAAATTTAAACCTGGTTGTTATGTCCTGTGTGGCTTAAAGCAATGCCTTTAACACAAGATCCTCAGATTGATTCCAGTTTTTACCCTTCTGTCACTCAAACGTTTTATGAACTCATGAGTAGTAAAGCCATTTAATCATTTATTTATTTTTTATTACATGACAGTAGTACTTTTTTTCATTAGTTATTCAAATGATGAATGAGACCTGAATTATTAAATACTTCAGTGAGGGCTATTTTTTTTTTTTCCAATTTATGATTTTATTTTGAAATTCTTATCAGACAAAATATGAAGAGAAGGTCAAATATTTGTGATAGATAAGTGGTAATCATTAATTGACTTAAAATATTAAAAAAAAATAGAAAGTTATTAAAAAGTATACTTATGTATACAGAAAACAATACATTTTTTAAAAATCATCACTACTTTATTGGATATAGTTTTAATGGCCAGAATTCTATTTTATCATAAAACGAGAGTAGCTATTTTAGTGCCATCTATTATAAGTTTGAACAATCATTTACTATGTACTTTATCAAATTTTATGTTCACATCCTCAGATTGATTTTGGCCTTTTGCTTTAATCAGTAAGGCTTAAGATTGAAAGCTGGAAGTAATGCAATTATATATCTAGTAGTTAGCTTTTGGAATAAAGAATTGTTTTTGTTTTATGACATGTTATATGAGTTAAAGAATTAAATGATTTATTGTTAGCAGCTATAAAACAACAAAATGAATAATTATGTTTACTCTTAAAAAATTAATTGGGATATACAAAATTGAAAAATTAAAACTTGCAGCTTAATAAGAGATCTTTATTTTAAGAGAAATTTTTGGAAAATACCAGAGAAAAAGTATATAACCTGATACAAAATAATATGAATTTTTTTAAAAAACTTTTTGTAGATTCAGAAAACTCTAATGTGCATTATATAAAAGACCAGGTGAAAAATTATAATGGAAATAAAAGGTTTTGAAATAATGGATAACATTTTCAATCTATGTGGATGGATATGTTTTTGATTTGGAATTTATATGAATTCACATTTTGATAATTTTCTTATTCAATTACTAATAGATCTTCTGGTTAAAAAATTGATGGAACAAATTTTTATAAATATATTTATGCAAAAGATATGGAAATTTAGTCATTGATCTATGTGATGCTGTTTGGGTACATATGGCATAATCATAAAAATAAAGGTCTTTATTTGATTCATAAATAAAGCATTTTGGCTGAATTAAAGTAGACACACACATGCTAAAATAAATATAAAAATATTTCACTTAGTTATCTACAATAATTATTATTTTCTAATAACTTTTAATTTTTAGATTAAAGAACAATAGTTGTTTTGTAGAGGCAAAGAATATTAAAGATGACAACCTTTTTAACCCTTCATGTTAGTCAGTATAGTATTAGTAATAATGTACAGTTTTCAGTTAACTTAATTTGGTTTTGATATTATTTTAGTTTATCTCTTGATTGATTACTTATATTATTACTTAATGAACATTAAATAATGTCAAAAAATTACAAATAGATAGACTAAAATCACATGACAGTCACCAATTTCCAAATTGTTGACTTTGTGAATTTGATTATTCTAGTGAAGTTTTACATTTTCATTACTGAAGTATGAAATGATTTCAGAGAGATGATTACTAAATTCTTTTTTTAAAATATGGTTACATATATCAGATCCAAGTTAATATCAGTTGCACATCATTAATGTTAACTATAATATATAATCTGTCAGTTTGACTGTAACATGTTTTGTAAGGTTGTGTGATGATTCTATGTATCTAAAATAAATTTCTTATCAAAATATTTTCACCAATGTTATAAAAAGTATTTATGCTTTGAGAACCATAATATTTTTGAACTATCTGTTATAAATGTTTGGCAAAGCAAACTTTTGAAAATTCTGATTAACTAATGTTATAAAACATTTTTTTGGTTATATTTATAGCACTAACAGTTTTTCTGTTATTCGAAAAGAAAACTTATATTTTTTATATTTCTTTAGTTAATAATTTCTAGATTGCAACTAAAAATAAATAAAAAATCGTGTATTTTATTATATAAACCCAATAAGTGCAAGTTTGCAGGGTTTTATTTTTTTTTCACATTTCAACACATACTAGTAATGAATACATCACTTGATATACAAAACTTGCGCTATTATTATTTTTTGACTGTGACCCCTTCATGATTAAATTATATGAGATATTTACATTTTTATAAAAAAAATGGAAACATGAAAGTTGAAAAGATGGCAAGGGACATTTTAAGCAGTTGAGATATTAATTTAGTACTACTAATAAAACTTTACTGAATAATTTTACATGGGGTTTCATTTTTTAATCTTTCATATTTAATATATTTACAAGCGGAGATTTCATGAAATATAAAGTAAAAATATATTTACACTAAATAACAAAGTAATAAAACAATAATTATAAATCAAAGCAATTTTTTAAAAAAAAAGGTTGGGGGGAAAAAAGATTGGGAAATGTTCAAATATTAGGACTTTTTCCACACTTCCATAAAACAGTATGTTTAATCATTTATTTAAATAACAGTGAAATATTTAGTAAACTTAACAATCTAACTTATTTTGGCATCTATCAAAAATTAGATTAAAAAGATCTGACTGTCACAGTTTAAGGATACTTTTATAACATTCTAATAGCAGCATATCTTATTGCTAAAATTTTAGATTCTGAGACAAAACATTTACACTAATTTTTTTGCTATGAAATTATATACTGCTATGACAAATATCAATGCATTCTTAATTCAACTTTCTTGTATTGTTCTATAAAGTATCAGAAAGAAGACTGCCTCATAAAATGTTATGAAATAAATCAGACTTATTACTAACTCAATTATAGTTTCACAATTTAACACATGCCATTAGCTGTTGTAGGATATCAATTTAGAAAATTCTTCAATCAAATGTTTTTATTTAGATTAAACAATAAAACCATCTAGATTTGGTCTTCTGTCTTGTCATAATTATTTTTATTTACTTAACAACTAGAAATAACTTATGTAGCTGTAGATAAATACAAAATGGTGTCATGGCTTCTTTATGCATGCAATGATAAAAATGGAAAGATTAATGAAATCATGTGTAAAATTATCTTCTGGCTAAATACTTTTTTTTTTTAAATTTATGTGTATAGCTAGCCTAGTTGTAAAGAAAAAAATAGCCATTCATTAAATAAATAGGTAATACAAATCATCCACCCAGTAAAATAAAATAATCAAATGGCTTTATTGTTCAAGAATTTATAATAAGTTTCAGCAAAGGAAGTGATAAAACTGGGCACAATTTGTAAACTTAACTTTAGAATCTGCCTCTTGCCTATTGTATTGTACCATGCAATAGAATCCACACAGTTATCACACTTTGACACAAGGAAATCAAACTTTAGAAGCAAACAAACATAAAATATCATGAACAATAAAAATTGGGTACTTGTGAACTTTGTCCAATGTGGCCACTCATGGCACTGTTTCTCTGCAAAAGCAGAGAAATAAGCCACTTATGTGGCCTAAGTTACAGCCTATAAAACAGTTCTGTTTATATTAGCTGTTCTAGATGGCATTGTTCACAAATCTGATGGCCCACTGATGTGTGCACACTTTATAGATCATTACCATACAATGTGAGGGTATATGGAATTCAACTGGCCATAAGTGTTTTAATGTGCATTCGAAGTAATGATCTTAAAACTTACCTGATGTACTATTACATACTAATAATTGTAAGCCTGTCACCATGTTTTTCTACACATCTTGGAAGGTGAAAAAAATTTCAAAAGAGTAAGTCCCAGAACCATTTCACATAAGTCACGTGAAAAGGCATGTTTTTGGGAGAAGAGCTATGAGAGTAATACCTCCCCCTGCACATTCCAGCACTACATACTGAAAGCTTTGTTTACTCATATGAGTAATTCATGCTGAAAATATTGTTTTCTCAGGCTAAAACATGTATTGACTGATCCTTTGGATCTGCAAACCATCAGCTCCCCCCCTCCATTCCAGCGCTACATGCTGAAAGCTTTGTTTGTTCATATAAGTGCATGTATTGACTGATCCTTCAGATCTGCAAACCATTGGACCCCCCTGCACATTCCAGTGCTATGGGCTGAAAGCTTGGTTTGTATAATGTAATTAAAAATGTAATTTATAAAATAATGTTGTTTCATAAATTTTTAAAAAATATTTTTAAAAATTGTCAGAGAACAGAAAGCAAAAAATTATCAGCTTGGTAACATTACATTTCATTATTTTTCCCAGCAACTATGCCATTGAGTGGCCACATTGGAGAAAGTGCACAAGAACCAAAAATTGTTTTTGAGGTGGCAATTTTTTCTCACAAAATAGTGCCATTTAATGG
Source organism: Epiperipatus broadwayi (assembly GCA_028023455.1). NCBI lineage: Eukaryota > Metazoa > Onychophora > Udeonychophora > Euonychophora > Peripatidae > Epiperipatus > Epiperipatus broadwayi. Next base: position 10,316,424 of record JAQFVV010006210.1, read on the forward strand.
AAATTTTAGTAACCAATAGATACTAGAAGGTTGGGCATCCATCATAATCCCTATCCAGTGCTTTTTCACCTACTATCCTCAAAATAGTTTTTATCTTATGACTTTTATCAATGAGAAGCCGTGGATCTGGGAGTAGTGCAGGTGGCACTATTGTGTGGAAAATGTTGTTACGAATGTAGCAGCTTATGTAAGCATAAAGAAAAAGTAATCATGTGATGGTTTAGTGGTTTAAAAATGGTTTTTCTATTAACACCTAACAATTATGCATGGAATGGAGATCTATATTTAGGAAATAAAATTGCATAAAACATTTTGTATTTATCTTAATAGATTACTTTGCTATAAATCCTATTTTACATATCAAAGAAAGCAAAAAATATAAAATTTACATTCGTCTCAAATTTTTATTAAATAATTCACACATACATATACATATATAGAGAGGAAGGAAGAAGAGAAAGACTTAAAAGCGTAAATAATGTCATTAAAAATTGCTAAAATGAATAATGAGATGTCATTTGCACAAAGATATGGGATTACTATCTACTAAGCTAAGTAATACCTATTATTTGATGTTTAAGTTAGTTTTGAGTGGTAATTTGACATAATTACATTTTCAAATAGAAATTAAATACTAAAAGTCAAATATATAAACATTATTTATGGCTTTTCTAAATAATATAAATTTATGCAAATATTAATCGTAATAATTTACAAATGTTAGTCACATGATTGACTGAAGTAATTGCATAGGTTTACTGTCAATTCTCTAGGCAATTACTTTTTTTTTTAAAAATGTGCGTATTAAAATATTTTAAACTTTTTATTGATAAATTCCATCATTTTAGAAAACATAAACAGAAAGCACAGATTAAAATTTGATTGTACTTAGCTAAAAAGCACTGCCTTAGGTTGCAAAATAAGTATGGGGAGGGAGAGTATATAGATGTTCTAGAAGCGAAATACAATAGCAGTAGTTGCGTAATGTCAATTTTTTATGAAGATATTCATAATTTGTTCATTGTACCAGCTGTTTAAAATTACCTACTTTTTATGAACGTTTCTACTTCCGACTCTGTTAATGTCCTAAATGATAATAAATCCATAGAGAAATGATAAAATTATGCCTTTATCACACAATCTACTGCTAATGTCATATTTAAATTTACATTGAATGGAATCTATCAAATTTCTTGTTAAATTTATTGGATTCTCTCTTTTTTTTCTAAAATTATTGGAAAATGATACCATTTAATGATCATTAGATAAATGAAATAAAATTAGCTACGAAAAACAATGCGGTTTCTTATCTCTATATATTTTGTTCAGATTCGGAACTGGTACCTGATGTATTAAATTTTTAAAGCTGTGTCGATGTGTGTGTTCACATATATATTTACACTATCATGATTATGTGTAAGCATATTTATTTATATTCATGTAGCTTGTGTAATAGTCTTATATTATAGTGTCACTTCAATATATCCTGAAAAATCAATTGAAAGACATTTAAAAAGTAGGGTTTTTTTAAGCCAAGAGAAATTATACTAAATTAAAGTAAATTGAATAAATATTATGCCCTATTTTCATTAGATCATTCAACCAAGTTAAAATGCTAGCAGTAATCTTGTATGCAAACACAAAATAAATCGGAGTTTTCCCAATCCCCAAAAAACTCAGAAAAAATTGCTATTGAGTATTTTATTTTTGGTGATTACTTTAAAAAATATATTTATTGACATTATAAAATTGTACAGATGCATAATAAATACACTTTGTTAATGTTGGCTCATCCATTGCTAGCGTTGGTCTGGAAAAAGTATGCCAGAGCCATTCTCCGCACTAGCAGATTATAATATGAGCAAATACGTACTATTTTGTTGGTATTGCCCACCCCTACTAGCGCAGAGAATGGCCCAATAATGCTAACTTATCAGCTGGGATGCATGTAAGGTGAAATCAATGCCCCTCTAGTAGAATCCGACATGTTGCAACACAGACTACTTCTTCTACGATACACTACAATGTGGATAATATCAGGTCCAAAATTCATGTAGAGTCTGTGGGCCATACTAGTAGGCTCCATGTATTATTAAACAGAAATCTAGAGGATAGTATCTTATCATTGTCTTGAAGAGCTTTGAGCTTATCGCAAAAAAGGGGGGCGGGGGAAAGACAAACATATCTCCAACAATTTTTTGTTAATACTTTTGAGAAGTAGAATGGAATATTAGTTAAATAATTATTGTTTTTTTCTATTCTATTTCTCTTATAAAAATGCAAAATCTATGTTTTGAAAAAAAAGTTTATTAAACTACAAATAGCAATTAAATATGTTAAAAAGATTGTGTATATAAATAGCGTATTTATTTTGTCTAAAAGATGTCAAGATTTTATGATAAAGAGCCATTAGTTAAGTTAGCTGTATATTATTCCCAAAGATTTTTTCTCTTTCTGGGTAAATATAATATTCACATAAGTTTAGAAAGGTATATTAAAGAATTACAAAACCTAGGATATAATACTAACAAAATTTTCATCACAATTGATAGATTTTACAATAAACTAAAAAAACTTTCACAGCTTCAACCCATGGAGACTAAAAATTGGATAAGCCTTCCATACATCCCGAAAGTCTCCCAGAACTGAAAAAGAATATGTTCTAAAAAATATAAATTTTCCTAAACTGCCCACAGAATTAACTCAGTAATAACTTTTATGTCTCTATTGGTAAGTGCTTTTAAAGTTATGCAATAATGCAGAAAACAAATGCTTTTATATTAACTTGCCCTATCTGTGTTTCTGTCTGTATGTCCACATTTATGAAAAAATCAATTCCCATTTAAAAGTCAAACTCACATTCTTATGCTTCCCAAGAAAACTAGTTAACAAGTGAGCCAACAGAAATCTTATATTTTTAGAATAAAATTTTGTTAATATTGACTTCATTATTAAGTTAATTAAAATAAAAAATATATATCTGACAGAAATATTACACTTGTAAAATAAAATTTTGTTAATATTGACTTAACTCCTACTTAATTAAAAAGCCAATACATGAATATTTTTAAATAGGAGATGATCATATGCTATTTAAATTTAGAATGCATTTATTAATGGATGTATTTTTTATTTTTATAGCTTATTAAATTATGATTTTTCTTATGCGTCATAGCATCAGTCAGGAAGCGAACCCGCTAATACGGGACAACTGCTTGTAAAGCAGCTGTCGCTGACCTCTTGACCACCAATGCTTGACTATTAAATTATGATTTTTGTCAGATATTTTTGTAGTTTTAACCATTTTTTAAAATAATATATAAATATAACTAAAAAGTAAAAATATAAAATATATAAAAAGGATTTTTTAAATAATGCTTTCTGTAAATAGCCAACTGGTAAGGAAAACAATAACAAAGAAATGCTACTAAAAACATATGTCATTACATAAAAGCATTTGGGGTCATAAAAATCAAAAAAGTCTCAAATGCTTTTATGAAAGACACAACATACATTACTTTGTTATTTTTCTACTTTATATTAGCTGTGAACTTTTAAAGACTTTACTAGTGAATTTTATGGTATTATGCCAATGAATCAACTGAATTAATTCTATGTCATACTGTTAATAAAAACTATACAGTAAATTCTCTAATCATTATTCATAATTTCTTCAAATATTGATCAGTAATGTTGGTACCACATTTGAAAAATATCCAAAATAGTTAAACAAAATAATTGCAAACTTCATGATTAAAAAAAGTAATTTTATTAAAAGAAAACAACTTACAATGCTATAAAATATTCAAATTTTGGATCCATAAATAACAAATCTGCTCTAGTTAAAATTAATTAGTAAAGCAAGCTCAACAGCTGAAGATAAAAGCACACATAAAACAACATTATAAGCATCACATGATCACCATTTCTTATGCTTGTTTATAACTGTTATTAAAATAGGCAAACTCTCTATATGTATTGCCATTCAGTGCAAGCCAGAGTAATCAATGGATGCCAGAAGGCTTGTGCATAAAATCCCCATCTAGTGCTTACTTATCTGATATCCCCAGACTAGTTTCTGGCTTGTGGCCTTTGTCCGTGAGGAACCTTGGATCTGAGAGCATTGCACCTAGATCTCAGGATCTAATGCAACCCTCCAGCAGCCACTTTTTATCTCTATTTAACTACAAAACTATGAGTCTTAAATTAAAAACACTATAATATTTTCAATCCAAGCTCATTAGCTTATATAGTCATATAGGCCTGAATTCAGTTCAGTACCTGTACATTTTAGTGACATAGATTTTTTTTAATAACTATAGCCACCAATAAATATCCTATTAGGCCACAAGCCAGAAACTATTAGGCCACAAGTCAGAAACTAGTCTGGGGATATTGGATGAGTAGGCACTAGATGGGGATTTTATGCACAAGCCTTCTAGAAATTGTTGATTACTCTGGCTTGCACTAAGTGGAAATACATATAGAGTGTTTGTCTGCTTTAGTAAGTTATAAGCAAGCATAAGAAATGGTGATCATGTGATGTTTACTGGCTTAAAACCAATCCTGCCTAATAGGATAGTGGTGGCTATGGTTATTAAAGAGCAAAAGTCACCAAAATATATAGGTACTGAACTGAGTTCAGACCTATATGACTGTATAAGCTAATAAGCTTGGATTGAAAATATTACAGTGTTTTCAGTTTAAGACTCATAGTTTTATAGTTAAGTAGAGGTAAAAGGTGGCTGCTGGAGGGTTGCATTAGATTCTAAGATCTAGCTGTAGTGCTCTCAGATCCAAGGCTCCTCACTGATAAAGGCCACAAGCCAGAAACTAGTCTGGGGAAATTGCATGAGTAGGCACTAGATGAAAATTTTATGCACAAGCCTTCTGGCATCCATTGATTACTCTGTCTTGCACTAAGTGGCAAAATGTATAGAGAGTTTTGCCTATTTTAAAACAACATTATATTACTTTTGTCTTGTAAAATATCTAAGGTTATATAATGAGCATGCCAAAAGCTCTTAAAAAGCTTTTTAGAATAACCCTATCCCCTGACCAGTTTATAGCCTTGACTTTTGTCCATGAGGTGCTAGGATATTCAAGCATTAGATTTAAAATTCTAGTCAAGCCCAGCACTTTATCTAATGTCTAATCATTAAGTAGAAAATCTGAAATTTTCAGACAGCCATATGTCTTCAAATCTAGTTATCTAATTTAAATAGCCATATGGGATGGAACTAAGTTTAGATACACCATAGTTAATAATTTTAGCAATATAAAATTGCCAAATCCTTAAGAGACATAACAATAATTGCAAGGAAACTGCATGTATGTAATATTAAAAAATATAAGAGGTATCTATAGTAGTTTACATTTTTTTCAAGTTATAGAAACACTGAAATATTTCTGAAAAGCTTGTTAAGAGCTATTCACATGCTCATTATATAATATTTGTAATACAAGCTTATTAAATTAAGTCACATGATATATGACTTGATTTCCTTGCAAAAATTTCTAAGTATTGTTTGGGACTATTACTACAGAAAATATTGTTCAACTAATTATTCTGTCATCTTTGAAAAAAAATTAGAATAATACTTACAATTTAGTCATATATTAGAATGATCTATTATTTAATTCTGAGTTCTTGGGTGTAGATTACTTCTGTTATTAGTCCAGAGTTATTTTTTGTTATTGTTTTGTTTTTAAAAACAATATTCACCTTGGAATATATATTAGTATAAACTATTCATTTATTATATGCTTATTACTAATAAAGATACACACATATTAGAATCTAATCAAAATTGAAATTGTATACATAAATAAATATTCCAGTGTTTCTATAACTTTTAAAAAATTTAAACCTTTATATATAACTCTTATATTTCTTAATAACAACATTTCACTTTTCTTATACTTTAAAGCAAAATATATTTATTTGTAATAGTTTTGATTATTCCTAGCAGTCTTTATTAAATCTTCTTCTCTACTTTTAACGATGAAGACTGCTATGAACAGTCGAAACTGTAAAGAATAAATAAATATATTTTGCTTTAAAGTGTAAGAAGAGTGAAATGTTGTTATTGTATTTTATATAAAAAAGGCAAAAATAAAGAAGAAAAGAGGAAGAGAAAGTATTGAAGATTATATCTCTTAATATTACATACATGCTTCTTCTGGTTCTTAAAACATTAGTAAAATCATAATGAAATAGAGATGATTTACTTGAATATTTATGCTGCTCATTAATCCTCAGTGGAAGATTCTCCAATAACTGAAATTTCACCAATATTTTCTTTCATTACTTTAAATATTTTTCCCCCATAGTTCTTAAAGTTTACAAATCGCTTAAAGTCTTACTGCTCCAGTTTTTTTTAATTCATGTACACCTGACATCGAAATACAGATTAACCAGAGGATGAGTTTATTAATACTGTAATCTGATCAAGGATTTCTATTTGAACATTTATTCTGTTTATCTGATATTTTGAGGCAAATCATAATTAACAATTTCCTTTAATTTCCAAATATAATCAATAATGACTAAATTTAATTATTACTTTGATTGCACTTAAACATAATTTAGTAAAAACTTTATTTTTAATAGAAATTTAAATAATACATTATTTAGAATTTTTGTAAAACTAAGTATTGTTTAAATATTTCTTAGTTTAATTTTTGATAATCTGGACATGATGACTTTTATTAATTACAATACTATTAACTGGAAATTATATTATTAATATAATTCACTCCTCCCTTACCTAAAAAAAAATGGATTAAGAAATTCTGCTATGTACTCTTCTAATTATTTTGGTTATTGCTTTTGTCTTATCAATATTGCATTGTTTCCTGATATTGTTTATGTTTTTTATCTATTTTTTTGGATTCTTATTTAATTGTTTCATTTAAGTTAGAAATTCTTTTTTTTTTTGTTTAGGAAAAGATTTGTAATCAAAAAGTCATATACTTATATCAAATAAATTTCTTTGTATTATAAATCAATGGAGATGCAATAAAATAATGAAATATTTTAGGTTGGTCTCTGATTTCTTTACTGTGGAGAGGTTGGCAGACAAAATTTTAGTGATTGGTGCAAGAAGGATGTATTATATATATATAGTGTAACCAGACTGCCTGTCAACCACTCACTCAGTTGATTTTATTTCCTGATGAGCATATTGCAGGATGGAAACAAAGATTGGTATTACCAATGTTTATCTTACCACCATACAACAACATTTCCTGCTCATCAGAGGATGTAGTATCAAAGAGACTGGAAACATCTAAAAAATTTGTTTGTTTGGTTTCCCAAATGGCACCACTAGAGTTTAGCTTACCACAATCTTACTTACTTACTCAGATCTGGTTATGCTGAACATAACTCAGGAGGCTTGAGATTCTTATAAACAAATGCAATAAAGATGAGTGATGTGAAATGAAACTGATTAGATAGATTAATTTTAGATAACAATTATTTATTTATTTTAACAACAAAAGTTATTGACAACTCATCTTTGGATTTACATTTTCCTATGTGTGCATATATTCCTAGATCAGTTTGATTTGCAGTTAATCATTCTTTTACTAACAATTGATGATGGATGCAATAAATCCTTCAACTATAAGTTCTGTACAAAATATTCATCCTTGATTTTGGTATATAGATGTAGATCTTGGTCATTCATCTTTTTACTCATCATTGATCCAGGTGTATGGATGTAGACCTAAGTCACTCATGTATTCAAAATATAAACCCTAATTCAGGTTTGTAGATTTAAGTCTTTCATTTATTTACATCTTTTTTGATGCAGGTGTATGGATGTAGACCTAAGTCACTCATGTATTCAGAATATTAATTATCTGATTCAGGTATGTAGATTTGAGTCATTCATTTATTTAACTCATCTTTGATCCAGATATATGGATGTTGATTTATGTCTCTCATGTATATTAAAGATTAACCATTGTAGATAGATGCATATTGGACTAGAAGCATATGCAATTTAATTTTTATACTGAATCTGTGGACTATAAAAGTATACTTAATCCCTGCACATATTTGAAGTAGAAACATATTTAATTTCATTTTTACATATGAGCATTTTTTTCTGTGTATTGTAAAGATATATTTAATCCCTGTATATATATTTGATACATTTTCAAAAAAAAAAATTAAATATTATAAATGTACCTAAATTTTCCTTACCTTGATATTCAATGGCCAGTGTTTTTTTTAAATCTTCACATCATAAAGGAGTTTACTTGGGATGAATGGCACACTGAATTACTGATTCTGTTTAATTTGGCATGTTTTCTAATTCCTGGGCTTCACATAGTGGAGAGAGAGAGAGAGAGAGGAAGAACTACTTTTAGTCACTCATTCTGGAGTTTTTCAAATTTATTCAATTATCCAGTAACTAAAAGTTTTTCTTCTGTTGATGATAATTGTAATTTCCAACTTGGTTATTTTAGAATTCCAAAAAGTGATAAATTGTGTGGCAATGACTACAGTTTTCAAAAGGTCTCACTCTTGACCATCCTAATAACTGATTGTACTGTAACTGTAACTCTAACTGTAACAAACTTATCTAATTAAGCTACTTCTTTTATTTCTTCTGCTTCCCACATTTTTTCATCTAACATGTTTTAAAAAACACCTGATTAAGAGCCCAAAGCAAAAAGGTGATGCTATCTTTAAGTATTTTTACATATCTGAAAACATATAGCTCTAAAATAAATCATATCTGTCATATTTTAAATTGAAGATTTATTAATTAATGATAAATATTTATTAATTAACTGTATCTTTTATATTTTCTTTACTTTACTTTTTTTATTATTTGTTTTTATAACACAATTAGAAAAGTGATTTTAATTTACTGTCACTTGCTTCTTTATTTGAATTTTTGTTTACTGAACTGTGTCAGTTTTACTTTTTAATTTAAACTACTTTAATTGGAAGAAAAAGAAATCTTTAAAATATATAATGTGAAACATGTTTGTTTCAATAGGGAGTAAATCCATTGACAAGCACAAGCATAAAGAAAAATATGATTTTAATTTCTTTGCCATTTAAATCATCTTCTTATAAAATTGTGAGTAAAAATAGTAATTTGTTTGGAAATAAAAAAATTGCTTGGAAAGGGATATTACTTTGAATAATTTATTAAATAATATAAAAAAAATTTTTGATAGAAAAACTATTCCTGGAGTAGTGTATACTATCTCTTGTTTTTGTATAAAAGCGTATATAGGTCAGAAGAGTAGTGTGAGCTTAAATCAAAGAATAAAGGTCTAGTATTAATAGCTAGAATTTACTCTGGTCTTTTAATGATAGACATTTTATTTTTAAAATGAGTTTTTATATATTATTAGTTCTAACTATAACATCTAAATATCAGGAGCTACTAAGAATAAAGTACTTAAATAAAAAAATGTATAGATGCTAGTCATATTGAGTAGAGTTGGAAGGATACTAACCTGCTTGAAGGCCTTTTGTTTTTAATATGAAAACAGTATAAATTTATATAAAATTTATTTATATTTTTATTATTTATTTTTTACATTATTAAACTTTCATTTAAGACACTTATATTTTGAATTTATCAAATTTTTATAAATTTTTTGAGCAAATTAGTCAAATAAATTTTTATTGATAAAGATTAAAGAAAATAAATATGCTTCTTGTTGAAAACTGCCAAAAATGTTCCTCAAATATTTTGCTGATTTAGTAAAAAGAATTTCTAATTATTTGAAGTTAAGCTATAGGAAGATAGATAAAACTATTAAATTGTGAAATAATCATTATTTATTTATACCTTACAGACTAAAACAAAACATGTATTTTTGTCAATTTACTTCTGTTTAGTTTTATTTATTAGTTATTTTATTTATTTGCAAAATTAATATTTTATTCATTAGACTGATTTTGTTTATTGAATTTATATTTAGAACAAAAAAATATGAAAAAATGGAGAGTGAAAGTAGGAATAAAACCTAATTCACTTCAACAGTGCAACCAAGAACAAAATCTGATAAAATAAATAGAAAAACACTGTGTAATGTGTTGAATTTAACAATTAAAAATAAAAACAAATAGTGTGAAATTAAACATGTTTTTTAAAAAAATGTAAAATAAAATAGGTGATTAAATATCTGATATTAAATATAAGATGAATAAAAAAAGATAAAAAAAAGTCAAAGGTGATTACCATGCATTAACAAATATTAAAGAAAGTATTGTTAAAGTTAAATTAATTTATGAGCTCTTTTATGGAACTTTGCGAAGTTATGCCATTTTCTATATGAAAGTGATTATACATTGTTATTATAATTTATTTTTAAATGGGAGGATATTTAATTTGCAAATATATATAATAAAATTCATCACAGTATCTATGCTAAAATAAATCAATAGAATATAAACAATCTTCTGTCAAGGCAAAACTACCATTAGATAATAGAAAATTGTTTATATTCTAGAAGCTTATTTAAGCATGAGAATTGTGATATGTGATTTACATATAATATTGAGTTAGCTGTTGATGTATACAATTTTTTATATTTAACATAATAAAAAATAAAAAAAATAAAAAATAAATGAATGCTGTCATTAATGTAATTTTAAAAATAATTGGTATTTTTTTAACAAAATTAATTACCACTATTATATTGATAAGTATAAATGAGTTTTTGAAATTAATTTATTTAATTAATTTTTAATAGTGTAAATTACAAAATTAACAATAAAATTTGCAATTTCTCTTCCTAAACAACTTGAAAGCCTTCATGTTTAGATCATTCTTTTATTATTCTTTTTAGCAGTTATTTGGGCAACAATTCCTTAAATGATACCCATTATCTGAATAATTGCATGTGTGACTGTTTAAAACAATAAGTATACTATTGATATTAATAACAATAAATTATATACATAAATGAATCAACAATATATGTTAATATGTATACAAATATTCACACCCACAAGTGGTTCTTAGAATATGCAAAATAAGATATAGTAGTATTTAACGGGCATTTATTTTCTGACCTTAACAGTTTTTTAATATTGTTTAACATATTTTTAATAAGAATAATCTCTTAACTTTATTACCTTTAAAGTAATGTAATTTTTTTTTGAGACATGTGGAATAAAAACAATTATTTAAAGTGGCAATTAATTTTGAATAATAAATAAAATTGAATATTTGAAGTTTTTAGTATAGATATGTTCTTATTTATTATATATATATATATATATATATATATATAATATATATATATATATATACATATATATATTTAAAACTTTATTTTTATTTGTGCTTTTTTGCTAAAAATAAAGTTTTAAATAATAATGTATACTATATGATATATCCTTCTTGTGCTATATGTCCTCGTATTTTTGCAAATATAAAATTACATAAAGAAGGTAATCCTTTGCGAGTAATGATAGATTTTGGTGGTTCCTTTATATATCAGTCTTCTAAATATATTGGTAAACTTTTACAAGACTTTTTAGGATTTGGAGAAAATACTATTGCTTCATCATTTGACTTTGTAAATAGTATTAAAAATTTAATTATTGATGAAAATGATATTATTGCTTCATTGGATGTTACAGAAATGTATGGATCTATTGATAGAATGAATTCCATAAAAATAATTGAACATGCATTAAAAAATAAAAATATTTGTAAATATATGATAAAATTTATCATTGCTCTTTAAAATTTTTTAATGATAACATTGTTGCATCTTTTGAAGGTCAATATTATAAAATGACCAAAGGTTGGCCTATGGGATTGCCTGTAGTTGCACAAGTTTGCAATTTCGTTTTATCTACATATGAGAGTAATATTTTAAATATGTGTATTTTTGGAGATATTAAAATTTACAAAAGATATGTGGATGATGTTTTTGTCTGTGGAAACATTAATAGTGTAAATTTGCTTATAGAGGAATTAAATAAATTGAATGGCTTGAAATGGACTATTGAAAAAGAACAGGATTATAAGATTAACTATTTAGATTTAATGATCACAAGAGATAACAGTATATTAAATTATAAACTAATAATTAAGCCATTGCAAAAAAGAGGATATATAAATTTTAAATCAAAAGTACCAATGATGCATAAGATGGCAAGTTTTAAATCTTTTTTGTTTCGAAATGAAAAATTATGTCGTTACCAAAGTGATAAATTGAAAAATATTGAGATATTTGCCAAGGAATTGCTTGATGTTGGTTATAAAATGGAACAAATAAACAATACTTTAAGTCAATTTAAAAAAAATTATAATTTAAAAGAAATGAAGATTAATAATAAAAAATGGATATCTATTCCATTTATTTCAAATCCACAAGTAAAATTTTTTAAGGATTTATATAAGAATGTATTTAATGTTTCATTCTACGTTCCAAACAATATTAACAAATTAGTTAATAATTCTAAGGATGTCATACCTATCAAGCAAAAAAGTAATGTCATATATCAAATTTTTTGTGATTGTATGCTATCATATATAGGTGAATCTAGGTGCAACATTGAGAAAAGATTGAAGGAACACGAATTATTATATAAGCGTGTAAAAAATAAAAATAATGGTGATTTAATATCTTCTTCAGTTTTCTTTGATCATGAAAAAACATGTAAACATAAATTTAAATTTAATTTTGAAAATGTGAAAATTCTTCATGAAGAGAGAAACCATAGTAAAAGAAAAATTAAAGAGGCAATTTTTATAAACAGGAATAAAACACATTTGATAAATCGACAAGCTTCTAACATTAAAATACGAGATTCGTGGAATTTGAATTGATGACATTTGCTTCCGCTTTTAGTTTTTGAATTTAATAGCAATTGAGGCAGGTTTGAAAGTAACCGAAAGTACTTCTGCGGATTTAAATATTGTTTGAATTGTTTATAAACCGTTTAAAAATATTATTTCAATTATAATTACAATATTATTTTTAATTAACGGATATTTTTATTTATTTATTTTATATATATATATATATATATATAATGAACCACACACAAACCTCCTTATAAATCTTGATTTATTATAGGAACTATTATAATGTATAAAAATATACTCAAACATTTCGACTATATTCTTTATAGTCTTTATCAAGGAACCACTAAAAAATACATAAAAACAATAAGTACAAATATTCCATAATACATATACCAAATACAAATACCTCTTACCTTAAAACTCTTCTAACAAACAATCTTAACCGTTTATTACATTCGTTTCTTAAATAACTTTCTTAAAATAATCCCCTTTAATTATTTAATTAAATAAAAGATTGTGTTTGTTTATTTTTTAATTTATTTATTATATAGTTTTATTACATTTCAAAATATTAATCAGATGGGATATAATTATGGACCATATATAAAATATCTTTATGATTACATCATTCTGAATTGCTATTTATGTAAATCATCCATGAGTTGTTGAGAATGTAGTAGATTATTTATTAATTAATTAATAAAATTATTAACCCTTTTTTCAATGACATTTTTTCCACCTTGTAAATGAATAAATGTTTATTTGCTCTTCTTTCATTTTCTACTTTATATGGATTTTTAGAACAAAATATACTTTATTGAGAATTCAATTTTTTTTTTTTTTTTTGCACATGAGAATTATATATTTTCAGTATTCCGAAATTATTTTTCTTTGTTTTTTTATTCAATTAAAGTGAATATATTAAACATGTTGAGTGGAATTATGTGAGATGCCACCTGGAATAATGTTTATGCCATCTGGAGAGATGTTTTTTGCCATTGCCCTTGAAGTATTTTGAGCAATCTATCATAAGAAAAAATGGAACATGTAAAGGAATATATCCTTTTCAGGACTCTAGGAAGTCACATCTACTTATAGTCAGACTTTGAGTCTTCTTATAGAATGCCATGGATGATGTGATTTAAAATATAATCCAATCCACTCCTCTATTAATTACCTCATTACTCTCGGAATTCAAGCTCAGAGTAGAAATTGCAATCGACTCTCTTCAGGAATTTCCACAAATATCCCATAGTAATGATAAATTTAGTATAAGCTATATATAAATTCTTTATAAATATTAAATCATTAAGTTGATTTAACATATATATGCATGAATATGTATATTTATAATTATTGGTTTTATAAAACGACTAAATAAAATAAACAAACGAAACCTGTTTAATTTTAAAATCAAGTTTAACACATTTTAATCCGTAATAAAAACAAAAATATTATCACATAAAAATATTAAAATTTAGATTTATAATCTGTGCTTATATATATACACTAATAAATTATTTAATATTAAAAAAAATAATGTAATCATTTACATATATATATAATTTAAAATCATGTGTATAATAAATAATACACATGATACATTATAAATCTACCTATTGTGTCATTAAAATGATTCAGTGTATGTTGTATGCTTATATACAATAACATCCATTCACACTAAATTAATAATAGAATGTATCCTGATATTAAGTATGTATGCTTAAAAAGAAATTATGTTAATTGTCAGGTAAGATTCAATTTGGAATATCATAAAACTTACTTCCAAATTGAAATAATTTAAAAAAACTTTTACCTTTGTCAGCTGTCATTTTCATCAGAGTATATATCAAAATACCAACATCTAAATTTTATTAAATAAAAAAAAAAAATGTTCATCTTATCAGTTCTCTATTTTAATATATGAAGTAATTTTTCCAAGTAAATATAATTATCCACAAAAGAAATAAAGTTTTAGGGTTATTAAAATACACAATGAAGTAATCCAAGATGAGAAAGAATAACGGTTTTATATCCCTCCTTAGATGAAATAAAATGACGATGAATGTTGAAACATAAAGTTCATTGATCATCCTTCGAAGAGGCAATCGAGATATTCATTCTTTAAATATTTGCATAGTAAAACATTTAACATCTTCTTCAATATAATACTCCAATATTAAAGGCAGCTTTTTAAATGAGAATTACGATGATTATATTTTAGGCATTGATTAAGTAGGAATAAATTTACATGTTCAGGTTTAAAACATCAGCAGAAATCCCTGGCATAAATTATCTAGCCAAAGGACATCTTTATAAATTTTTGTCTTCTTAAATATATATTTTGAAAGCTCATTTCGAAGATGTTGATAACTTTTATAACCTTGTTAATTTCACTGATTATTTTTCTATAGTTCTTTATAATATTAAAAGGCAGTAAATTAATTACTTGAAGCAGGTTTTAAAATATTGAATCTTCTTTTTTTTCTTAAATGTGTTCTAAATTCGAACACATTTAAATTTACAGATGTAGTTCTTGCCTTGATAACTAAATAGAAGATTATTGTTATAACAATATTAGTTCGTTTTTATACTGGATTAATTTCTGTAAGAATATTACATAATCATGTTCACACTCTCTATTGTTTAAAATATACAATTTGTAATGAACCCTAAATGTTTATTTCCTTTGTTTCAACTGATAAAAATGCAATGTTGACTTAAAGCTTTGTCAAATGTCAAGTTTTATATTAATAAAAAATACTATTAGTTGGAAACATTTATTTATGTGTGTGTATAAACAAATTAGAATTATTCATTTTTAGAATTATTCTTTTAATACTAACTAGTCTATATATATAGCTGATATATGAATAGCTTAAGATAGATGTAAGTTATTCATATCTGATGATTCGATATAGGGACAGTTAAATTCACAAAGAAACACAAATTATTTTAGGTGAGGCTCATATGGTACTCTCACATTACCCCCTTTCTTAAATAGTTCAAATTTTATATTTACCATTAAAAATTTGGACACTTAATGTGTATCAATGTATGCATTAAATATAAAGTTGTGGAGCTTGTTTTTCTTTCTTGCTTTTATCAACCCTTATTATTTATTTTATTTTCTAACCCTTTTCTTTTTCTTTATACTAAACATCATTCAGTTTAACTAGAAGGATAAGGAGGTTCATATATATAGGGTTTTTTCTTTTTCTCCCCTTTTTTATTGTTCTTTAATGGATTCATTGTTATGTGCCTCTTTTATAGATGACACATATATTTGTTTGGTAGTCTCCATCCTGCTTTTCTTTAAGACTCATGGACTTTTTTGAGAACTATCCAAAACATAAGAACATCCATCATTCAGCATGGATTAACTCTTAAAACGATTTTAGTTTTCAGGTATCCTAAGAATTAATTTTAATTGCTTAACATAACCTCATCAAAGAAAATTAATGTCTTTTTTGACTTATACACATCCTTACACACACACACACACACACACACACACACATATATATATATATATATATATATATATAAATATAAAACTATATATATATATATATATATATATACTTTTAAATGAAAACTTTTTCTCTCCTTACCTATTCCAAGTTATCTTTTCTTTCAATATTTTACTTTATACATAAGTAAAATGTGGCAAACATTATTAATTTGTTTGACCAAAATAGGGTTTTAAAGCTCTAGCATTGTAAGTGCCTTTAATGTCTCCCTTTATATTTATCCAGAATGCATTGGGACCTGTTTGCTTTATGATAGTATAAGGTCCTTCATATTGATGGTAAAACTTTTGATATTTGCTCTCTTGGGGTTTACTCATATGAGATGTTTTTATAAAAACTTGATCCCCAATTTGGAACTTGTGTGAAATTGTCTTCCCATTTTTATTTCTTTGATTGGCCCTTTTTTTAACAACTTGTTTATAAGCTTTTACACTATCTTTTTATATAACCATATATATATCCACAAAGTGCATGTACATTGGCTTAATGGTGCTTGTTATTACAATTTAACAACATCATGCTATATAAAATAAATATCTTATTTATACATATCCAGATCAAAATATATAATAATGGACTTGCATTTTAACCATAACTTGTACTCTAATAAACCTGTACATATTTTTTTTATATACTTTGATTAACTTGATGCATTTCATAATTATTAATATTAACTTCAATTATTTATATACATATACACAATTATTCTCCTAAAAGAACAGCCTAATGGATTCTGTCATTACCGAAAGTCCATTGTCACATCCCAAAGTCGCAATCCATGAAGTCCTTCCTTATATATGTGCTTTACTTTTTAAGCACATCCATTGACATGTTCAATGAACATGAAGGGACCTTCATAAGTATTACACAACCTATGGAATTGTGAACCTTTCTGTCTCTTAGCTGGTATTATGATTATCTTTGTTATTGTCTGAAGACTTTTTATAATTTGTTCATCTTCAGGATTATGGTGATGCTTCATACACGATAATTTACACTTAAGACAATTGAATCTATTATCTTCCTTTATATCTTCTAAATCAAACATTCTATTAAGACAATCTTCTTTTCCATTAAATATTATCATTGATAATGATATTATCAGATAGTTGTCATACAATTTATCAACACTTTGTTGATGAAATGTTTTACTTTTGTTTTGGGAGTAAACACAAATATGATGGGAGGACTCAAAATACACTTCACTGTTGTATTCATCTATTATATCTTTAGATTCTGGAGTCATCTCAAGTTTCATGAGTTCATGACTTAACTTGTGATTAATACAAGAAATCCGAAGTCTTAATTTATCTAGACGTTCAGTATTATCAGTTGACTGTGTTTCTTTCAAGTCCTGAGACTCAGAATTTAGTTTATATTTCACATGATCCATATCCTCTTCTTTTTTAAGATTTTTGGATCAGATTCAAGCACTTTAGTAATGCTGCAATGATCTTCTACTTCATTGCTCTGCTGTATGCGAAAATGATAGTCATGACAGTTTTCTTCTGAAATATTCATTTGAACTAAGAGTGATTTGTTCTGGGTGTTGTCATTATATTCGCAGACCTCATGCTCAGGGTAAGCTTTGGATTCTTGGCATTGAATTGCCATCAATATTGTTGATGCTTTTGTGTCATGAAGTCTTTCTACTTCATTGGCAGTTTGTTTATTTTCTATAATATCCTTTTGCACATTATTTAAATCTAATGATAATTGTTTCATTTCTTTAAACAATTTATTTTCAACACCTTTGATTTCTACTTACATCTTTTCCTTAACATTATTAATATCTTTCTTTAACTCTTCTTTTATAGAAATTATGTCTTCTTTTAATTTTCCTTCCATATTATCCATATCAACTTTAGTTACCATATTATCACTCATTCTAGCCATTTCTCCCTTCATATCATCATTCATTTTATTTATATCAGCATTTATATTATTCATATCAGCTTTTATACTGTTTATATCAGCTTTGGTTGCCATATTATTCATATCAGCTTTTATACTATTTATATCAGCTTTGGTTGCCATATTATTCATATCAGCTTTTATACTATTTATATCAGCTTTGGTTGCCATATTATTCATATCAGCTTTTATACTATTTATATCAGCTTTCATTTCCATCATCATTCGGACCAATTGAGCCATATAATTATCACTTCCTTGAGGTTGTACTATTATAGCTTCAGTTACATTTTGTGTTTGGGGTAATATTTGATCTGTCATGTGAACTTGTGAAGGATGTTCAACTTCTTCTACAGACCCCTCAGACATTAGGACTTGTAAAGAGCCTTGTTCATCACTAATTGAAGTAATTTCTATTTCACTATCTTTATTACTTAAATATTCTTCGAAACTCTTTACTTCCATTATTATCAGCTTTTCCCCACTTCTAGTTATCTTTAACGAAAAAAAAAATTTCAAGTTATATATAAATATAAGTTACTTTACTTTCAAAGTAATAATTTAATATATGCCATAAGATTTCATGCTGTGCTTATGCCCTTAAATGTAATTCTATTTTTCCTACTTTTATAAGATGTTATTATAATATATATTTTAATGCTCAAATTATAATTGTATTTATTTATTTATTTTAAAGCGACTGATTTATCTGTTTGCTACAGTTTATTTTATTTCAAGGTCTCTATTATTTATTATTCAGTGTTTTTACCAATTCACACCATACTCATATAATTTTTTTTTTAAACTATGGATTTAATTAATGAAAAACTACTGTTTCATGCCTTAAGTATGGGCACCATGTATAATGGGATGATCCTTTTCAGGACTCGAGGAAGTCACATCTACCTATAGTCAGACTTTGAGTCTTCTTATAGAATGCCATGGATGATGTGATTAAAAATATAATCCAATCCACTCCTCTATTAATTACCTCGTTACTCTCGGAATTCGAGCTCAGAGTAGAAATTGCAATTGACTCTCTTCAGGCATTTCCACAAATATCCCATAGTAATGATAAATTTAGTATAAGCTATATATAACTTCTTTATAAATATTAAATCATTAAGTTGATTTAAAATATATATGCGTGAGTATGTATATTTATAATTATTGGTTTTATAAAACGACTAAATAAAATAAAGAAACGAGACCTGTTAAATTTTAAAATCAAGTTTAACACATTTTAATCCGTAATAAAAACAAAAATATTATCACATAAAAATATTAAAATTTAGAATTATAATCTGTGCTTATATATATACACTAATAAATTATTTAATATTCAAAAAAAAAAAAAGTAATCATTTACATATATATATATTATAATATACCCGTTATAATTTATATCGCCATTGTACGCTTCTACCCGTAGCTTCAAGTGAGGATATTTGTGAGCATGGTCTAATTCCATCTCATGTGCCAATCTTACACATGGATAAGAATTATCTCATCGAAAACGTAAATAAGGGTTCGGGTATATATATATATATACCTCTATTTATGGTAGCGCATCCGGACCAGCTCAATGTCAGGGTTTGGGGACCATTGTCTAACTAGAGAACAAAGCCAAACACTACCCAACTAAGTCTTATGTGTCTATCTATTCTGTCCGATAATTTATCTGTTATAAATCTAATAACCCAACCCGAATGTTATCATACAATTCACTCTATTTATTACCATACTTAATACCGATAAAATCTCATTTATCCATGCATATAAATATATCAATATTCATGTGCACAGCCCATTTACCCTGATACACACATATTTAATTCATATACGCATCAAAATAGTGCAATTATACATCAGAGCTGTTTATTTAAAGTTGTTATTTTATTTAATTTAAAAGAGATTTATTATAGCAATTAATATTGAGGTAACACTAGTTTCTTTACCAAGACACATTCATTGAACATATATTTAGCGTAAACGTCAATTACCTTAAGTACCGTCAACCGTTCACACAGTCAAAGACAAGTCCGCATTTATAATTCTCCACGAATACTGGTCTGGTTGATATAACGGATGGCAAGGATTTCCAATATGGTATATCGAATAGCTTATTCTGGAGGTGGAGTAGATGATTCACTCACTTTATGAAAGGGTCCCATTTCCTAGATCTTTCATCGCCATTACACTTGATGAACAAGAACTCTTTTGTATAGCGAAATTCGTAGGTCCACTTCAGATGGGTTCCACGACAACTGTCCACTGGATCGGTTAACGAAACTAGTGCTATTGAATTACCCCGACATTTTTGGGTGAGAAATATTAATAAACTTCTTAAGAAAATTTTATACGTCCACACACTCCGTAGTCCAAGCCGCATTTTTCTTTTTTTCCCTTTTCCGCTCTCGAGCCCACAAAAAAGTTCTTTTGTTTTCACTCTTTAACTTTGTAAAATTTTCTTCCAATATCCCTATGCCACTGTCCCGTTCTTCTATTGTTTTCCAAAGATACCCACCTGACCTGTTTTCGGACTTCTTGACGCCAGTTATTACTAAACCGCCTACAGCAACTGATTTATTTCTATTTCTATCTTCATATGTTCAAAAGATTAATTAGCAAAAGAAAACACGTGTTACCGACAATATCATTAATCAGACTTAAAGAAAAATTTTAATGGATAAAATATATACGGATAATCAATTACAACTTATACAGCTCCGTATATAATTGCTTGTAACCATCACCGTTAATACATACACACATTTTATACTCACATATACAAATATATTTATATAAGCATACCCACCTAACATTCACACTCTTTGTAACAGGGTTCGAATGACTATTTACATATATATCTTTTCGTATATAGTCGCTCAACATTAACACTCGCAATTAGTAATATATTACATACACTTGTATTCGAACCCCGTTTGTTACAATATATATATATATATATATATATAATTTAAAGCCTGCAGAAGGGAGTTTGCTATTAACTGAAAGGAGACCCTTTGATTCTTCTTGGAGGCCTTAAAGGAACCGAGCAGGGCAAATTCCTAATGTCCACTCCATACATTCTTGTCGTTGCAGCTGTTATTACTATGTGTTTATTCATATAGTATACGAACATGGATGGGCTGCTCACCAACACGCATTAGCCAGCATGGTGAGTTTATTGGCATTTTACCTCTGAGTTTAAGATCAAGAAACACCATGGTCTGTCTTCTCAATGCCTGATAGGGGAGAATGAATGTTTGTGTAAATGATAAATATTTTTCCAATACATATATACAATTATGACAGACAAAAATAAAGCATGGCCCTTATTCCCAGGAGGCTGTAAAGTCACCAACCAAGGCAGCGGTTGGTGGCCGAAGGTGGAGGGTGCTAAGAATCCCCTGATTGTGGACCCAGGCTGTCATTTGATGACAACTTTTTATTTAGGTACTTACAACTGCAGATCACTTTCAAGTGAAGGAATATTGCAAGAATTAGAAGAAGAACTCTCTTATATTAAATGGGATATTATTGGACTTTGTGAAGTTAGAAGAAAAGGTGAAGAGACAATTGATTTAAAAAGTGGACATATATTCTATTATAAAGGCACACATATTAGAAATACAAGTGGAGTAGGATTTATTATAAATAAAAAGTGGAAGAACAATATTGTGGAGATTGATGGTGTATCAGACAGAGTGGCAAAATTAGTTATACAACTTAATAGCAGATACCAAATGCAGATAATTCAGGTTTATGCCCCAACAAGTTCTCATAGTGATGAAGTAGTAGAAGATTTTTATATGGATGTACAAAAGGCTTTTGATCAGAGTAAACAACATTTTAAAATTGTTATGGGAGACTTTAATGCTAGAATTGGTAAACAAATGAAAGATGAAAGTGCTGTAGGTAATTTTGGTTATGCTAATAGAAATGAGAGAGGACATAGACTTGTGGAGTTTGCAGAAAAAAAAAAACTTTATATTATGAATTCTTTTTTTGAGAAAAATGCTAAAAGGAAATGGACATGGAAGCATCCAAATGAAGGTACAGCAGAATTGGATTATATTTTGACTAACAGGAAATACATATATCAAGATTGTAATGTTCTTAATAGATTTAACACAGGAAGTGATCATCGATTAGTAAGATGCAAGATATGTGTTAATGTAAAACTAGAAAGACAAAAATTGTTAAGAAAAACAATATTTACAGTTGATATTCCTAATCTTCAGAAACATTCTAATGAATTTAAATTAGAACTTACAAATTGGTTTCAAGTATTAGTAGATTTTGAACATGATTCAGATTTGAATGAAATTAATATGAAAATAACTGATACACTTTTAAAAACTGCAAGAAAGATAGCTGGTAAAAAAAAGCAGCAATTGACCAATAAAATTTCTACTGAGACTAGAGAATTTATGAAGAAAAGAAGAAATATGAAGATATACAAAAATGATGCATTAAAAAAAATTGAATATCTCGAATTTTGTAAAATGGTGCGAAAAAGAGTTGAAAATGATATAATAAAGTATAACTGTGAACTAGCAAGAAAAGCTGTAGAAGAAAATAAAAGTTTTAAGAATGTAAAACAACATTTTGGTATTGGTAGGAAATTTATATCTGCAGTAAAAAAAAAGATGGAATTATTACTAAAAAGAGAGATGACATCATGAAATTGGTAGAAAATTTTTATCAAGAATTATATAGTAATAAAGAACAAGTACCTCATATATCTATTACATCTTCCGAATTGCCCAGAATTTAAAATGAAGAAGTGAGAAATGCAATGAAATGTATGAAGAAAGGAAAGGCTCCAGGTAATGATGGAATTATAATTGATATATTAAAAGAAGCAGGTGAAGAAACTGAAAATTTTTTAGCAAAGTTATATACTAAATGTCTAAATGATAAAGATGTACCGGATGATTGGAAGAATGCAGTAATAATATTAATATTTAAAAAAGATGATAAAGAAGATATTAGAAATTACAGACCTCTCAGCCTTTTATCAGTTTTATATAAAATTTTTACCAAGATAATTACAACTCGTCTACAGAGAACATTGGATTTCCACCAACCAAGAGAACAAGCTGGATTTAAAAGTGGTTTTAGTACAGTAGATCATATTCAGGTATTGAGAGAAGTTATAGAAAGGACAAATGAATATGAGTTGTCATTATGTTTTGGATTTGTAGATTATGAAAAGGCATTTGATTCTATAAACATTTCTTCAGTGATTAAAGCATTGGATCATCAAGGTATAGATCCAGGATATTGCCATATTTTAAAGAATATTTATAAAAATGCAACAGCAACAATTAGATTACATAATGATACTGGGAAAGTCAACATTGAGAAAGGTGTAAGACAAGGTAACTCCATATCTCCAAAACTTTTTACAGCAGTGCTGCAAGAAGTATTTTGTGGATTAAAATGGGAAACTAAAGGAGTGAAAGTAAATGGAGATTATTTAAGTCATTTAGATTTCACAGATAATGTAGTTGTTTTTGCAAATAATGCTTCAGAGCTGCAGGAAATGTTGCAGGAGTTATCAGATGAAAGTAGGAAAGTAGGAGTAAAGATAAATGTTACAAAGACTAAAGTGATGTTTAATTGATTTGCTCAAAATATGAAAATAAAGATTGATTATGATGAATTAGAAGAAGTTAACAGTTACAAATACCTTGGTCAGATTATTAATACAGATGGAAACATAATGGAGGAAATTAATCATAGAATTAAACTTGGTTGGAGTGCTTTTGGTAGAAATAACTTGATACTAAAAGGAAATATGGTTATGTGTTTGAAAAGGAAGGTTTTTAACAAATGTGTTTTACCAGTTCTTACTTATGGATCTGAGACTTGGACACTCTATAGAAGAGCAATACAGAGACTTCAGACCACTCAAAGAAGTATGGAGAGATGTATGTTGGGAGTAACAAGAAGAGATCGAAAACGCAATGTATGGGTAAGAGAACAAACAGGTGTTACTGACCTCATTGAAAAAATTAAAAGATTGAAGTGGAGTTGGGCTGGACATATTGCTAGAAGAGATGATAATAGATGGACAATTGGAAATTTTAAACTGGATTCCAAGAGATTGTAAAAGACCCAGAAAGAGACCACATGTGAGATGGATGGATGAATTAAGAAAGTGTGCAGGAGTGATGTGGAGAAGAGAAGCTAAAGATCAAAGAAGATGGATTAAACTTGGAGAGACCTTCATCCTGCAGTGGATTGATAATGGTTAATAATGATGATGATGATGATAATTTAAAATCATGTGTATAATAAATAATACACATGATACATTATAAATCTACCTATTGTGTCATTAAAATGATTCAGTGCGTGTTGTATGTCTATATACGATAACATCCATTCACACTTGATTAATAATAGAATGTATCCTGATATTAGTTATGTATGTTTAAAACGAAATTATGTTAATTGTCAAGTAAGATTCAATTTGGAATATCATAAAATGGTAAAAGCCTGAAATCTGGGCAAAGCCACTTGGGGCATTGATGCTAGACAAAATCAATGAAATATAATGTTACCGGGCCGCCACAACTTTTTTCTTTTTTTATACAACAAGGGTTTTTTTTTCTAATATTGATTAAATGAATAATTTTTATTTCATTTAGAACATGATTTCTTTATTATTAAACAAATTTTGATATTCATTTTCGTTACTTTTTGTGGGTTTTTTGTTGGAACCTGAAATTTTTTCAACAAATTTTGCTAATTGTATTTTTTTACTTTTTATCATTTAAAAACTTAGGACCATTTCATGACGTCAAAAAATTTATTTGAATCCCACCGCTGAAAAAATAGAATACAATTATTTGCGACTTGTTTAGAACTTAATTCTACCTTTCTTTTATTTATTTTTTTGAGGGGTATTGACTAAATGGTTTTTCTTCTTCTTCTTCTTATTATTATTAATTTTACTTTTTTTTTAAAACACAACTTGTTATCACTTTGATTTAGATTATGTTTGAATTAGCCTTTTTTTTTTTTGCTACTACAAGAAACAGCTTTTTGAGCAGGGGAGGGGGTGGGGAATTCGTACTGTTTATTATTAACAAAAAGGCAACAAAAATAGTCAATTATTTTAACAGCACTGAAAAAAGAGAATCAACTTTGGGACTTGTTTTGAATTTTGATTTCTTTTTGGTTGACGTAATTGTTTTTTTTAATATTAAATACAAATTTACTTTTGTGTTTTTGCCGTTTTCAAACACCCACCCCCACCCACACTCGGAAAAAGAATTGTAACCAAAACGTCAAGAATTTAACCTTTTTTTTTTTTTTTTGAAACAACTTTTTTTCACTTTTTACTTTGATTTCTATTTCGTTCAAATTACCTTTTTTTTTTTAGCCTTCTACAATAAACTGCTTTTGGGGGTGGGGTGTATTTCATAATTTGTTATTCTTAACATAAAGGCAACCAAAGTCGTCATTTATTTTAACCCTGCTGCAAAAAATTGAATCCAAATACTTGTCAATTTTGAATGAAATAAAAAAAAAAAAGAACACAAACTTTGGACTTTTTAAAATTATTTATTTGATTTTATTGCTGTAATAAAAAGTGGACATTACGTGTGTCTTACAAAATAATAAAAAAAAAATACACAATCTCACACACTTTCTGTACTCGGCAATTTATCTGAAGAAAAGTTTCAAAATTGCACGTTCATCTCAGATCTTTTAGTGGTCTCGAATATTTTCCCCACCATGGAGATTTGAAAAAGTCGTACTGCCTTGAAATTTAAACACCCTCAAGCTATATGGTAATCAGCTATGAAAAGAATGAATACATGTAAATAGCTTCGAAGCACAAAACAGGCCATAATATTTTTGTACGATGTCATGTAAAGCGGCCTAGCTCAATGGGTTAATACAATACGTAAATGTTGTATTAGCCTGTAAGGCCATGGCGCCGTAAATGGCATTTTTATGTGTTTTGACATGAAAACAATGCCCCAAGCAGCCGTGCCCAGATTTCAGGCTTTTACCAACCCATAAAACTTACTTCCAAATTGAAATAATTTCCTTTGTCAGCTGTCAGCTTCATCAGAGTATATATCAAAATATCAACATCTAAATTTTATTAAATAAAAAAAAAATAAAATGTTCATCTTATCAGTTCTCCATTTTAATATACGAAGTAATTTTTCCAAGTAAATATAATTATCCACAAAGGAAATAAAGTTTAAGGGTTATTAAAATACACAATGAAGTAATCCAAGATGAGAAAGAATAACGGTTTTATATCCCTCCTTAGACAAAATAAAAGGACGATGAATGTTGAAACATAAAGTTCATTGATCATCCTTCGAAGAGGCAATCCAGATATTCATTCTTTAAATATTTGCATAGTAAAACATTTAACATCTTCTTCAATATAATACTCCAATATTAAAGGCAGATTTTTAAATGAGAATTATGATGATAATATTTTAGGCATTGATTAAGTAGGAATAAATTTACATGTTCAGGTTTAAAACATCAGCAGAAATCCCTGGCATAAATTATCTAGCCAAAGAACATCTTTATAAATTTTTGTCTTCTTAAATATATATTTTGAAAGCTCATTTCGAAGACGTTGATAACTTTTATAACCTTGTTAATTTCACTGATTATTTTTCTATAGTTCTTTATAATATTAAAAGGCAGTAAATTAATTACTTGAAGCAGGTTTTAAAATATTGAATCTTCTTTTTTTTTCTTAAATGTGTTCTAAATTCGAACACATTTAAATTTACAAACGTATTTCTTGCCTTGATAACTAAATAGAAGATTATTGTTATAACAATATTAGTTTGTTTTTATACTGGATTAATTTCTGTAAGCATATCACATAATCATGTTCACGCTCTCTATTGTTTAAAATATACAATTTGTAATGAACCCTAAACGTTTATTTCCTTTGTTTCAACTGATAAAAATGCAATGTTGACTTAAAGCTTTATCAAATGTCAAGTTTTCTATTAATAAAAAATACTATTAGTTGAAAACATTTATTTATGTGTGTGTATAAACAAATTAGAATTATTCATTTTTAGAATTATTCTTTTAATACTAACTAGTCTATATATATAGATGATATATGAATAGCTTAAGATAGATGTAAGTTATTTATATCTGTTGATTCGATATAGGCACAGTTAAATTCACAAAGAAACACAAATTATTTTAGGTGAGGCTCATATGGTACTCTCACAATATATATATATATATATATATATATATGTCCACAGATGGCGTTCTACCAAAAACACCGATCAAGCGTATGTTTTGTTCACATAAACATCAGAGTAGTATTCACTATCTCTAACTATAATTCCACTCTCAGATCATGATTTCAAGCTATTTGCTATCATCAGTGAAAGACAGGAATAAAGAAACTAGATCTAAACACAAACTCTGAGCGTTTATGAAACAATTTCTATTCAGCTTGCAAGCGTGAATTTTTTAGACACGTAATGTCTTCAAACTCAGCATAGCAAACCAGATAGCAATTCACGCTTGCAAGCTGAATAGAAATTGTTTCATAAACGCTCAGAGTTTGTGTTTAGATCTAGTTTCTTTATTCCTGTCTTTCACTGATGATAGCAAACAGCTTGAAATCATGATCTGAAAGTGGAATTATAGTTAGAGATAGTGAATACTACTCTGACGTTTATGTAAACAAAACATATGCTTGATCGGTGTTTTTGGTAGAATGCCATCTGTGGACATAAATACAAGCGTTAGCAAGTTTTTTAACTTGCATTTTTGTTTTTCATAAATGTACCTTTGAGGTCTTTCTTGCAATGATATAGATTGCAGAGGCTTCTACTATGTGGTGATGCTGAACTGAGATCAGACCCATATAGCTATCTGGTTTGCTATGCTGAGTTTGAAGACATTACGTGTCTAAAAAATTCACGCTTGCAAGCTGAATAGAAATTGTTTCATAAACGCTCAGAGTTTGTGTTTAGATCTAGTTTCTTTATTCCTGTCTTTCACTGATGATAGCAAATAGCTTGAAATCATGATCTGAAAGTGGAATTATAGTTAGAGATAGTGAATACTACTCTGACGTTTATGTAAACAAAACATACGCTTGATCGGTGTTTTTGGTAGAACGCCATCTGTGGACATAAATACAAGCGTTAGCAAGTTTTTTAACTTGCATTTTTGTTTTTCATATATATATAAATCCAATTGCTTACAAATTTATTCACCCTGCTTTCATATATAAAAATGATTTCACAATATTATTCAAATCTACACTTTTATATATTTCATTTCTTATGGTTATAGTAGCACAGTTGTAAGTTTCTCATGCTATGTTTGAATGTAAATTGTTTTTATATTGGTTTTAATTTTTTAAAAATATTTTCCATGAAACAATTGTTAATAGTAATCCTACAAAAATACACAAGGACTTTTCTGCTTAAATGAAGTGTTTGTGATGGTCAATCCATATGTTTTGGAAGAATTCAGTAGTAACAGACTATTTGTATGTACATCCTGGTAGCATCATTTCAAAACCTTTGGACAAAATTTACTCTATCTATTAAAGTATCTGGAAAATGGTATTACTGTGATACTGCTATCCAGCATAAAATAAAAACATTCTTTCCTGAGTTATCTTAATCTAATGTTGAAGCATATGTATGAATATAATGATCACTAGTATCATATAAGCCAAGCTTTAATACAATTGGACTTTTATTGATACAAAAAAAAGAATTCTAGAAATAGAAAATACTAAATTAGACATTTATTTTTTTATATAGCACGATGTTTTTGTTTATAATCTATAATATTAATAAGCCAATAAGCTGATACACATGCACTTTGCAGATGTCACTATATAAATGAATACTCCCACTTTTTCAAACCCAAGATAAAGTCTTTAAGAAAATATAGAATGAATCCACCTATATTTTCGACCCAACCGTATATGTATGGGCAAATCTGAAGTGTTTGAAATATATTTAATTATAAGACTGACGTATCGTAAATTCTAGAAATTTCATTGGCGTCATTCATTTACATTGTAGAAAAGTAATTCAAAGTGATCAATTAATAACTTCACGCTCTTTATTTCAAACACTTCAGATTTGCCCATACATATACGGTTGGATCGAAAATATAGGTGGATTCATTCTATATATTCTTAAAGACTTTATCTTGGGTTTGAAAAAGTGGGAGTATTCATTTATATAGTGACATCTGCAAAGTGCATGTGTATCAGCTTATTGGCTTATTAATATTATAAATTAGACATTGTAGCAAATTCAATGCCATGACACTATTTTCACAAAATAATCTGACCTCCACAAAAAAATTATAGCCAACTACTACTTTTTTTGTCTGAAAGAAGAATATACCGAGAGAATCAATATAAATTTTAAATATGGACAACTCCTTAGCTTCCAGTGCTATCATCCAATTTCATCTTGATGGGTTTGTATCAGGTAAAGTTTTCACATTCCATGTACCTATATTTAGATAGATAGATTTATAATACTATTAGTAGTACTACTGCCTTCAGTTTCACCACTACTACTAAATAATATTATTGTTTCTACCAGTTAACAGACTGTTTTTGAAAGAAGTCATTTTAAATCACATTGTCTAATCACTAGAAGCATAGAAAAATGGGTTATGTAAACATAAATCTTTGCCAGTTGAATCTCCAGCCACATCCAGTTCTTGCCAAACTAACTCATTAGCAAATGAACTGTCTCACACAATCATCACAACTAATGACTGTCAGCTACTAAGTCTATCCCCAACATTGCTCTCATTATTTTCAAAGACTCAAGCTAAATAAAAATTAACAAAAGGAAATTGGAGTCAGAAATACTGTGCATGAAGTTTAAAAGATGGAAGTGTGTGTGATTGGTAAATACACAATCCTATTGTATAATTGATATAGAGAAAGGGTTGATGGTGTGAGAAATTCATAATAACAGGGCCTATGATAAAGGCTGTTTGTGTCAAAAACAGTAGCTAGCCTAAAATGAATGAACATTTTATTCTCACAAGACAGCAAGAAGTACTTTTGGTCAGGCCCTGATTATTTGTTTTTTATATCTGCCATTTGTTCCCTGTAGTAGGATTACAGAATCTAACAATTTAAGATCTTACCAAATTATTATTATATAATTCTAAATACTTCACTATAAAATGGAAGTCAATACAAGCCGTGAAAAATACATGTAAAAACTAAGTATATGAATCATGATAACTTTTAGTTTTAAAAAAAAAAAAAAAAACATTAAAAAAATAAATAACTCTAGAAGCAATTTCAATTATTCTAATGTAATCTTTTTTAACTGCTTTAAGAGAGAATGGACAAGGTTATGTTAGCGTAATTGAAATATTTCTGCAGTTATTTATGATTTAATGTTTTTTTAAATGGAAAGTTATTATGATTTGTATATTCAACTACAATATACATAATACGCAATAAATGTAATCAAAAATACATTTGATTTCAAGAAAGGATAAAATTATTTTATATAATTTTAGCCCAATTCTTCTTCAAATTACAAAATCAATACATTTTTGCTGTATATCTAAAAGAATACATAATTAGGAATGTGGAAAAATAAATTGAAATATATAATGCCCCCCCCCCCCAGTATTTATAAGCGCATTTTGTCCGGATTGTTTTTCTTCCTGAAAAAAATTACAAAAAACAAATACAAAAAAAACAAATAAAAACAAATCAAGAATGAATTATTTTTTTATACATAAATTCAAGTATAGTTTGGTTTTAAAATAAAGTCTCAAAGCATACTAAAATCTTGATATATAAAAAACAAAAAATAAATATCCATTACTTTCATGCTTTTGAAAAAATATATATTTTTTATTTCTAAAATTTTTTCAAGTAATTCATAAAATCTTCAGCATAATGAACATTCCATATTTCAATTTCTATCTATCTATCTATCTATCTATCTATCTATCTATCTATCTATCTATCTATCTATCTATCTATCTATCTATCTATCTATCTATCTATCTATCTATCTATCTATCTATCTATCTATCTATCTATCTATCTATCTATCTATCTATCTGTCTGTCTGTCTGTCTGTCTATTTGTCTGTCTGTTTATATGTTTATATGTTTATCTATCTATCTATCTATCTATCTATCTATCTATCTATCTATCTATCTATCTATCTATCTATCTATCTATCTATCTATCTATCTATCTATCTATCTATCTATCTATCTATCTATCTATCTATCTATCTATCTATCTATCTATCTATCTATCTATCTATCTATCTATCTATCTATCTATCTATCTATGTCTCTCTGTCTGTCTGTCTATCTATCTGTCTATCTATTTGTCTGTCTGTTTATATGTTTATCTATCTATATGGTCTACCTTTTTATTTGTACACTTTCTTATTAATCTATCTATCGGTATAATATATATATAACAGAGAAATCCCAAGAAAGTGATTGATTAAAAGAATTTTAAAAAGCATTAAAAGAAGCTTTATAATGAAACATTTTAAATGCGTATTAGATTTAAGAATAATAATGACATAAAATTTAAATTTAAAACCAGATACTATGTTTTACATATAAATTATATGTATAATTATCTTTTTACATGTCTTTGATCATATGTTTCAGTAAAGTGCGATGGAATTGTATTTAATAAAAAAATAAGTTTTGGGCTTTCTCTAGAAATAATGTGTACATGAGATTGAATTGTAACATATCCTATATGGATTGCTCGACAAAATTTTTAATGTATGTATGGTATAAGAGGTTGATCTGATTTATGGGCTAATAGATGGTTATGATAGGATTGCAAACATGATATAACTCACTGAAATCTTCAGTTACTTTCTGTTTAGTTACATATAATCGGAGTTGTTTATTTACTTATATAAAATTTCAAGGAAATCAAGTCCTATATGACATGTCTTAATTTAATAAGTTTGTATTACAAATGCTATATAATGAACGTGACAATAACTCTTTACGAGCTTTTCAGAATACAAGCTTATTAAATTAAGTCACATGATACATACCTTTATTTCCTTGCAATTATTGTTATTGCTCTTAAGACTTTGGCAATTTTTTTTATTGCGGAAGCTATTAATACATTGTGTATATGAACTTAGTTCAGTCCCACATGGCTTTTTAAATTAAATAGCTGGATTTGAAATCAGATGAATGTCTGAAAATTTCTGAATTTCTGCTTAATAGTTAAACATTAGGTAAAGTGCTGGGCTTGACCTGATATTTTAAATCTAATGCTTGAATATCCCAGCACCTCTCTGATGAAAGCCAGAGCTAGAAACTGGTCTGAGGATAAGAATATTCTTAAAAGCTTGTTAAGAGCTATTGACATACTCATTATATAACATATGTAAAATTGTATCTTTTTCAGTTGCATTGATATGATTCTTATTTGGTACTGAATTGTAATAAAATAGTTTTCCTTGAGAATGAAGACTTCATGATTTTCTGAAATTAATTTTATAAAAAGCAATGGCACTTTTTTAGTCTGACATATTTACAAATATATACAATCACAAATAGTATGCATATATAACACATTATTAAACCAAAATATTATAAAAAGGAGAAAGTAAAAAATAACAAGAAAATACCTTTAATTATATAGTTATAAAAGTATTTCAAAATCAAAAAAAAAAATCTGCAGGTACAATATCAGATGACTTTATAGTGATGATAAAAAACAGAAAGAAAAGTGTAATAAAACTAAAAATGTCTTTTTTAATATGCATAAACACAAAATAAATGTTGCTAAAAATGAATAATTAATAAAAACCTCATGAAATATTGGGTAGTATTACCTATAATCCCTGGTGAAAATCCACATGAAGAGTGGACATTTTTTTTCCAGCTGAAATTGTTTTGATAAAATTTAAAAATAATCCAATCTAAATTTCCATTGCTGGATAGTAAATTAGAGAAGTCACAGACAATATGGGTCATTAGATGAATACTTGTCAGTTTATGATATGTAATTAGTCTTGGAGAGTTCATCTTAATGTTATAAGTCTATTTTTCTTTAAAACACTTTGGAGTATTAAAAATATTAATGAAATAAATCACCATTTTTAAAAAATTGAAAGTACAAATTATAATTATGTAGCTTTTGATTAAAATGCTAGAAATTATGTGTGAATATTAACTAAAATAAGATTACCCATTATAAGTATAATTAGAAGAGAGTAATTTGAACCCAGTTCATTTCCAATTTATTACTACAAAAATATTTTAACATATTGTATAGATTTAAAGTAATAAGTAATTTATAATTAGTAGGTAATGGTATTTCAGAAGCCTAAACAGGATAAGATAAAAGAAAAGTTGGGAAAAATTGTGAGACTTTGTTTCCTTAAACATGTATATGTTTACTGTAGTACTTTGTTTCTATAAATAACAAGAGATTGAATTTAAAAGAGATTTCCTTTTAGATGCAAAAAATATTTACAGTTTTCAATTATCTCTGACTATATCACCTGAGTGTGGTTCTTTTTAAAGTAAACAGATAAGATATCTCCAATTCTTAAATCTCTCTCTCTCTCTCTCTCTCTATATTGAAACAGACAGATCGGAGAACCGATCTGCGTTTCAGGTGTTTTTATGTACGGTAATTCGAACCAATGTTCGCCCGCAGTGAGATTTTGTCTATTGTAATTTATAATAAAAATTAGTTATATATTTTATAGTTTATCAGTCAATGTGTAAAGATGCCATATATAAATGTCGCAAACCATGAAATAATATTTGTGTGTGCGTGGTTTGCGAATTTGTATCAATTAATTTAAAGTGTCAGTGCGGGCGTATTTGTTTAAATTATAGTTTTTTTTTAAATTGTATAAAGTCGTGTAAAAATGCTGATCAAAAGTCACATTCCTTTGATCAGTGTTTTTAATTAAAATCTAATTGCACAAATGTTCAGAGCAATTAAGTTGTATTCAAAATTAGTAAGGAATTTTTATATGTAATTAATGTATCGATTTAAAAATGGCATATTAAATTAAAAGATTGCTAAAAACAGATAATTGATTGTTGGTCAAGTTGCATCGCTAGAGGCTAGAGAAAGTAGGCGGAGCCTAAAACAAAAACAAGTCGGAAAGGTCAGCAGTGGCTATTTTAGAGAAAAACTGACATTCTAACTTTTGTCGTGTGTGAGAGAGGTAGTCTCGAGACAACACAGCAGTTGAGTATAATTCAAACATTATTATTAAGAAGTTTATCAGTGAATCGCAATGTTGATGGGTTAAGTGCCAGGAGCTGGTCTCTGCCCCGCCAATATGGATCCTCGTGCCGCTGTTTGATCATGTTTCATATACTTCAGAATTTCCAACTTCCAACCTCTAAATTAGCTATGCCTTACAAATAACTTTCAAAAATGCGCGCCTACGTTCGTCACAAGCCAAGCTGGATGAAGAAAGAAGAGTAACTTTGTTACACGAACTTTAAGTTTCTTCCGTGCTTAATGTTATCAATCAAGTGAATCATATGTAAGTTTTTATATCATTTATAATGCTATTATTTAACCTGTCAGTAAATTTTCTTTTCTTTTTTTAATCCTCTGCTCTAGTCTTTAGAAATAATTTATAACATTTGTAATTAATAGTAATAATCATTTAAATGAATGCATTTATATTGTTTTGTGTGTTGCTTATTCCATAAACAAACGATGCCAATAGTAAACTAGTGTACTATAACGATCAAGTTATTTTAAAAGTAATTTCATTTTCTGAATTAAATATTCTTTCACATTCCGAGTTGATAAATGTTAAGTCACTTTATTAGTCTATGTTAATTTGTCCTATAATTGCAATCTAAGGTTCGATCGTAAAATATATGTATAATGGTTTCAAAGTGTTCATTAATGTTATGTATAATATGAGAAATAATTCACTGAATAATTTGATACTATCGCTACCGCCTGTCAACCCGAAGGGTTAGAGTTTCAGAGTAAATTTAACTAATTATTGTTTTCACCGTCAGTTTAAGTCCGCTACGTTTTATTGGGGTAAGGATCTCAGCCTGTGGCGTAGAAACAGACTAATAGATTCCAGGTTTTATATAATTTCTTTTAAAAATCCGCTTCAAGTATTCGTCCTTCACGTCTGTGGCAATGCCTTCCCTTCGCTGAAGTTAGCGTCTCGCCATACTACCATTGGGGAATGAAAGCAGTTTCTTTCCCGGTAATCTCTTGGATCACCGGGGTTCGAAATGATCCCGGCTGGTTGTCGTGTCCCGGAGCTACTTGGGGGCATTAAGCCTTGTCAAAGTACAAGCCGCCCGGTATTCCGTTAATGCACCGCAATTGATTACTGTAGGGCTCTTGAATCCAGGCAACCACCAGTTCATCTATCTTCCATGTCGTATTTATATAAAACCACCAGCACATCTATCCTTTATGTCGTCTTTATATAAAACCATCCTCCAACTGTTCGTCTACGTTCCGGCTCGAGCCTATTCAAATAAAATAAGTAAACAAAAATCTTTAGATAAATATTTTTTCCAATGCTCTAATACTCTGATTCTTTTAACCACCCGTCAATCATTTAACTACCCAGCTATTGGCATAAGTTTGTTTACTAAATAAAACGTTTACTAAAGACTAGTAGCCAAATACAAGAGGATTCATGGAAGTCTTACCGTACTGTTAACATTATATTTATATGCTTTGTATTTTCATGTTGAACACTATATTTATCCGCTTTCTATTTGTCTTATTTAACACTATATTTATATGCTTTATATTTTGCTCATTAAACACTTTATTTAATCTAAATTTTTGTGTCCTCCACCTTATTACTCTCTAAGTCTATTTAGCCACTTACTGTCTGTATTGGCAACTTAAATATATACGTTACATGAATGACCGTTCCAATATCTAGAGTATAATAAATCTATATATCATTAACTGTAAGAATTAGTCTATGTTCTGAGCTGAGCTAGAAAAGGGATAACCCCATGCTGTTATAAAGTCATCATCGGTTAGTCATACCGGGGTTTGGGTTTGAATTCAGTTGGCATTTTGGAAATTATTCTTAAACGTGGACTGGGTTTGAACTCGGGTACTGTGTATGATTGAGTGTGGTGGATTTATACCGGTACAATATATATATATATATTAGAATAACAAAGCTGATATTTTCCAAAGCTAGATTTATTTATAAATATAGAATATACGAAAAAGTATAAACCTATTCCCTACTAAGAATCTTCAATCTGCTACCAAAGCAACCTTTTATTAATAAAAAAGGTGCTTATTGTTTTCATTAATAAAAATTTGCTTTGACAGAAGATTGAAGGTTCTGCTGTTAAATAGGCCCAGGATTCTTTCATATATATCTACATTTATTGTTAAAAGGTGGTTACCTTGACAACAGATTGAGATTGTTGATTGTTATTGATAATGGTCAGGTTTAAGTGTTAACTGCTTTCAATGAATTTACATTTATTGATCTATTTATTGATATATATATATATATATATATATATATATATATATATATATCAATGCTGAAGTGCGACTTTTTAAGGAATGGAAGCACACTTCTTTTTTTGTTTGTTTTTATTTTACTTGCCACAGCAAGTTTTACATAATAGCACCTAATATATATATATATATTACACAAAAATTGCATTAGAATACATTAGTGAAGTTTATTTTTTCATTATATATAAAACAAATTCAACTGTTAGTGAAAAAAATTGCTTTATAATGAGTTAGTGAAGTTCATTCTTTCATTATATATAAAACAAATTCAACTGTTAGTGAAAAAATTGTGTTAGAATAAGTTAGTGAAGTTCATTCTTTCATTATATAAAACAAATTCAACTGTTAGTGAAAAAAATTACCTTAGAATGAGTTAGTGAAGTTCATTCTTTCATTATATATAAAACGAATTCAACAGTTAGTGAAAAAAAATGCCTTAGAATGAGTTAGTGAAGTTCATTCTTTCATTATATATAAAACAAATTCAACTGTTAGTGAAAATGAGTTAGTGAGGTTAATTTTTTCGTTATATATAAAACGAATTCAACTGTTTGTGAAATAAAATGCATTTGAATGAGTTAGTAAAGTTCATTCTTTCATTATATATAAAACAAATTCAACTGTTAGTGAAAAAAATTGCTAGAATGAGTTAGTGAAGTTCATTCTTTCATTATATATAAAACAAATTCAGCTGTTAGTGAAAAAAATTGCCTTAGAATGAGTTAGTGAAGTTCATTCTTTCATTATATATAAAACAAATTCAACTGTTAGTGAAAAAAAATGCCTTAGAATGAGTTAGTGAAGTTCATTCTTTCATTATATATAAAACAAATTCAACTGTTAGTGAAAAAAATTGCTTTATAATGAGTTAGTGAAGTTAATTTTTTCGTTATATATAAAACAAATTCAACTGTTAGTGAAAAAAATTGCTTTATAATGAGTTAGTGAAGTTAATTTTTTCATTATATATAAAATGAATTCAACTGTTAATGGAAAAAATTGTGTTAGAATGAGTTAGTGAAGTTCATTCTTTTATTATATATAAAACAAATCAACTGTTAGTAAAAAAAATTGAAAGTGAATTTTTTAAATTGAATTTTAATTAAAGCTTATGAAAGTTTTAGTGAAGTTTTCTACAGAAGCACTCATTCAGTTCGATACATGGATGCATCATCCCTGATATATATATATATATATATATATATATATATATATATATATATATATATATATATATATATACATTCAGTAAACATTTTTGTATATGATTTTACTGTATATAACAAATTTATATTTAAATAAAACTTCCACCATCTGGAAGTTGACCAATCTGGAAAGATTATACATTCTTTGTAAGTGTCTTATTTTTAAGTGTTGTTAAAATATCTTTACTTTGCAATTGACTCTTTAAAGTTTCTTTTAGTTTTACCTACATAATATATATGTATATAGCAGATAATTTAAAACTTCCAATAGCAAATGATGTTTACATAGCAACACTATTCTCTAATTATTACATTAAAATATTCAATTTATCCATTTGTTTTCATTAAATTAATCCATAAATGTTTAATGTAACACACACATATATATATATTACTTCTTATAATCATTTTTCAATAAATTTATGACTATAATGTTGTTCTCATTTATAAATTCTAAAACAATCAGAAACTATAATTAAATCAATTAATAGACAACTCACTAATATACAAATTAATTTAATACATACAAATCTATTTTCATTCTAAATAGATTCTTTTCAAAATGCTATGTTTAAACATACATCACATGACAATAAATGCTCTACAGTAATATAGACCTCTAGTGGTCATCACTAGAAATAAACTCATGAAAAATTTTTTTTATAAATCTAAAATATTTTAAATGTATATACATCAATAATATATCTCCTTATTCACCTTTTAACCCTTTTTAAAACTATTTTTCTATAACCGAATAAACAATTACCCATTGTCTTACATAAATTCTATACATCTATCTATTTATATATCTACATATATACTTATATATATATATTACAATTTCCAATTATCTAACAATCATTTTCCACTTATTTTTATAAAATCATTAATATATTAATATATTTATTTATGTTTTCTTGTATATATAATGTTTAATAATATATTGTGCCATTACAATTTAGTCACTAGATAAATTTATAGTAATGTACATGTAGAAAAGGTAAACCAAAAATCATCATCACAATTTTATATAACCATAAAAGAAGCTGTAGGGAATCCAAGTTCAAACCCTACCAGATCAAAATCTTAAACACTTTAGACAGAGAATGGGTCAACAATTATATGCTTTATTTGTTTGTGTGTTGATAGAAAGGTAATACACACATTTAAACTATTTAATATTTAGTTTTTCTGTTAAAAAGCAAAGTTATAATGCATACGTATAGGCAGTGTATGTGTAAGCTATTTAATTGTTTTATATTTCAAATATTCAACATTTTAACTTTCTTTAAAACTAACTTATGCTTGATCAATTTTAATGTCTTATTCTATACTTTTATTTTGCTTTTCTTTAATTATAATTGGGATTTAAAAGTTACAGACTTAATTAAATAATTGGGTTATAATTACTAAGCTAGCAATCATATTATTTAAGGTTAGTTTATGAATGATTTGAAAGAATGAAGGATGTGTGTACATTACATACAGAAATTTACATTTACTAAATATTGAAAGAAAAGGAAGTATTAAATCTGTCAAATTATTTTTTTTGTACAATTTTTTGTTAAAAGAGGAAATCTGTTTAATCAGATATCGATCTTTGTAGCAATCTTTTTTTTTGTAAATGATTGTTTCACTTTGGGAGCTTATAATGGGTGAGAACTCTAATTTTGAAATTGTCTTATCTCAAGATCTAAAGAAGGAAGCTCAAAGATTTGAAATGTTACCTGGATGTTAAAAAGAAAAAAAAAAAAGAAAAGAAAGGAAATAAGGATTGAGTCTATTTTTTTTAAACAAAAGTGTCTGGAAAAAGGATTAAACTTTTCAGTTGAAAAATAATTTAGTTGAAAATAAATTAGAGATCTAATTAAAACAAATTTGTCCAAAAATAGCAAGTGATGCTATCTCTGATTGGTTAAGTTAGCTAAAAATTGGATATAAAAAGCTGTCTTGAATTATTATTAGGATTATTGTGATTGATTCAGATTATTAAACTATCAAATTGAATGTTGAAAATATAAGAAATGGCGGGCTAGAAAAATTATATGTATGTCCCATTTGCTGGACCATCTGGAGGAAGCTGCACATCACATAGGAAAGAAAAGATGTTGTGTCTAAAATAACATTCTACACCTTTCAACTGACCAGATAAATAAGATGTTTTTAATAGAAGGAAGAAAGCATTCACCTGCATTCAAAGAAGATGAATTAATCTACTGATAAATATTAATCATCAAGTCCAATTAATTGTTACCACAACTGATTTTAAACTCAAGAAAATTTACAAATGGGAAAACAACTGCTGTATTTCATCCACATGCTTGACAGGAAGAGAAGAAAATTTAATATAATGATTTCCAAATTGTCCACTAAAGCAAATAACCTCAATAGAGTCATCATCATCAAATAGTTATACACCTCAAGAAAGAGATTGTTCCCACATAAAACGGAAATAGTAGCTGCAGAAATATAGACATTATACAAGACAAGTTTGAACCCTTGGAAATTCGCCACAAACAAAAGATCGGTAATATGACTTTTTATATCTATTTTCTTTATGATATCAGTCTTAATAAACATTTTAGCAATAAAGTGGTATATTTTATTTAAAGAACTTTTAAAGACTATTCAGATCAATTAAAAACAAGAATGTCTTACTAATAATAACTTTGAGCTTCATAAATTATCTTGAATGTATGAAAATTATTTGTTTATTAATTTTACAGTTATGAAAAATATTAATGTGTAAAACAATTTTTTTTATGGTATTATGATTTTAGTTTTAACTAATATATTATTATTTTGGTTTTAAATAATATTTTGTTATCATGGGATAAAACACGCACATACATAATGATATTTTATATGTGTATAATTGCGAGTGAATGTGAAATAATGAGTAGTATTAGAATATTAGATTATTTTGTTTCAAGTTAAGTATAGCGTTTCAGAGGTAGAAGAGAGGGGGGAGAAAATAATTTAAAACTCTTTTCTAAAACTTGCTCTTTCAATTTTACTAACATTTTTTTTTTTACATTCTATTTACATGTTGGATTTTTAAAGTATGTGTGCTAATGAGCAGATAATATTTTTTTTTTTCTTAAAATACTTTTCTTTGAAAATCATGGTCAATGTGACGTCCAACTTAATACAAAATACATTTGAAGGGAAAGGGGGAAGAACTTAAAATTAATCTGAGGATTGTTATATAATCAATTATTATTATTATTATTCATGTCAATTTTCATATTTATCTAGAAATTTTTATGTATATGTTAGAAATGTAGTAATAAATATTAGTTTGTTTTATTAAACGAGGCGTATATATTTCATTAAGTGTAGTCTTTGTTAAGTGTGATTATTCATCATCATCAATGGTTGAAAATTAGTTATTTAAGATATAAGTAAATATGCTAAAATTAAGCAATAATTATGAATTTCTTTATAAAAATTAGTTTTATGTTTAGGCTTAGTCCTAGAGCTGTAGTTGAAACCCTTGTCATTATCGTTATTATTATCATCATCATCATCGTCATCAACATTTTAATTAATGAGCTGTTTAACTGTTTAAAGGCCATAAATAAATATTGATTTTATAATATTTAGTGATCTCTTAGTATTATTATAACCACATCCCATCATCTATTTCATGCAAGGATGAGTGAATTGCCATCCTAAATTAGTTATATATAATCTGAGCTAGTGAACTTATAAAAATATTGAAACACATTTGTTATGTTAAGATCTGAGAAATGATTTATGTTCAATGAACTCCACTGTGGTTTAAAGATGTTTTACTTTTACCTAACTATTAGTGCTTATAGTGATATGGCTCAAAAAGCAAAATCTCTCATTTTTATTAGAAATAAAGTACCAAAAAGGGATTCAAACCCGGTACATGTGAAAGGTTATTAGATATAACCATGTCTAGATTCAGATAATCTAGTGGCACCCTGCTAGACCATATTCACTTAGTATTTGTTTAAACATGCACTTAACATCAAACCAAGAAATGAAAGTGGATAAGACCTACAGTCTGTATACCTGAGTTATATTTTATTGAATTACTAGTGTACTCACTTCACGTGATTTCCATATACCTGAGTTATAATAATTTGCTAATAATTTGCTTATAATTATGGATGTTTGTATATTGAAAAATATTATGATCATTCTATGGACTTCATTTATTATGTTACAATATATATTTTAAATTTTGGCTATACTTTATTATATTTATATTTTTCTCAAAATTTATTATATGTCCTGTTTCTAAATATTGATTATGTGGTGCAAATTTAATATCTTTTCTTTTTATAACACTATTATTTTCTTTAACTCTTTCAACTGCATATTTCTTCTATAGCTCTAAATATTTCATATTGCATTTGCCACATGCAATTATATAAACAATTCCAATTCTATTACTAATGTTGTCATTCATTTTTACATTGCATAATCATTTTTTCAATACCATATTGAAAGAAAATATATGAAATACTGAATAAATCTAAGTTAAAGGGTAAAGTAAATGTACAGTTGGAAAACAGAAAATCTTTGAGAAAATGGTTACACAGTGCAAAAATAAATTACATGTGACAAATGTAATATGTTATCTATATACAAATAAAATGTTCATTAATTAAAAAACTATTGTAATAACAATAAAAATAATAAATATAACAGTAATAAACTATTATATGCAATTTACACTAAAATTTGGGATTCATGGGATTTGAATTGATGATGTTTACTTCCGTTATAATTTTTGAATTTAACAGTAGTTGAGGCAGGTTAAGGAATTAACTGAAAGTACTTTTGTGGATTGAAAGGCTGTATATAATAATTTATTACCATTATATATATATATATATATATATATATATATATATATATATATATATATATATATATATATATATATATCACATTACATTTGTCACATGTAATTTATTTTTGCAATGGGTAAACATTTATGAAAGATGACAACTATAATATGATATATATATGGCAATCAGGGAAATCTGCAGTTATAAGAGGTAAAGAAAATAATAGAATAATAAAAAGAAAAGTTACTAAATCTGGACTACATAATCATTTTTTAAAAACAGGGCATATAATAAATTGTGAGGAAAATATAAAGATAATATATTATAATAAAAGGTTTAAAGAATACTATTAAAAATATTATGAAACATTATAGATACAAGAAACTTAAATAAATGTATTAATAAAGTTAAATATTCTATAAAAGTAAGTGGAAAATAATCACTATTAAACAATTGGAAATTGTAATATATATATATATATATATATATATACTTATATATATATATATATATATATATATATATATAAGTGTACATATAGGTATATTTATGTATATAAATAGGTAGATATAGAATTTAAGTAAGTCAAGAGATAATTAATTGATTATAAAAAAATAGTTAAAGAAAAATAAAAAGATGAATAAAAATATATATTATTGATATATATGTTTAAAATGTTCTAGAAAGTTTATAAAAAAGATTTTTTCACGAGTTAATTTCATGTGATGACCACTAAAATACTATATTGCTATATTGCATTTAGTGTCACTTGATATATGGTCAAGTACGACATCTTGAGAAGAATTTATTTAGTTTGAAAATCGATTTGATGTATTAAATTAATTTAAACATTAATGAATTGTATATTAGTTCAATTTAATTATAATCAATTGTTTTAGAATAGATGTATATAGTGTATCAGTAGATTATGGTTCATTGATTCTAATCCAGTAATTTTATCACATTAAAATAAGTAAGCATTTTTCTTATAGAAAGAAATCTCAATCACAGATCAGTAAATGGTTTTTTAATTTAAATAGTTAAAAGAAATACTGTGTTGTTTTCTTATTACAAAGATATCTAATTAAGAGACAGTATAAAGAGTTTATGGCTTCATAATCTTATCTGAACCATGGTTAATC
The DNA here is from genome assembly GCA_028023455.1 of Epiperipatus broadwayi. Lineage (NCBI taxonomy): Eukaryota > Metazoa > Onychophora > Udeonychophora > Euonychophora > Peripatidae > Epiperipatus > Epiperipatus broadwayi. The sequence continues at coordinate 10,360,409 of JAQFVV010006210.1, forward strand.
GGCATTCTTTTTCTAAACTCTTGGAAAATTACTAATGTATTCCTTAAAAATAAATATTATATTGCCTATATATAAATATGGGCATCTTATATGCTAATATATCACCCAAGGAAATTTGTTAATCTGAAATCTTATATTCTGAACTACATCATAAACATTAATGTTCTCTCATAAGAATGTAGGTTATTACGATATTAATAACAAATAAAAATCTTCCACCATTCTTTTTAAAAATATATAGCCAATACATATCATTCATTATTCAATAAATCTTCACCATAATCTTTTTAAAAACTTTTATTTTCATCATATATATTTAAAATCCTTTCATATATATGATGAAAATAAAAGTTTTTAAAAAGATTATGGTGAAGATTTATTGAATAATGAATGATATGTACGATATTAATACTATTTTAAAATATAACACATTTTCATGGTTAGATACAAATGCTTAGTTAATTGTTTAGTATATTGTTAAATCAATATTTTGCTTAGCATAGTTGCAATGGTAACATACTGGACTCTGGAGCTAAGATCCATGGACCACAATTCTATTCCATTATTTTTAGTACAAACAGTCAAAAAGGTAACCATTTGATTATATTTCTTAGTCAATATGTTAATTATATTTTATTATATTTCTTGGAATACTTTGTATTATGATTTGGACTTTGATATTTCTGATTTTGTAATTTTAGGTTAGCAAATTCTTTTCTAGAATTAAACTATTTAATATGTATTAATTCAATCAATTTAAAATTTTTATGATATATTGAATTTAAAAATTATTTCCTATTTGTTTTAAAAACTAGTTTATTTATTTAAGTTTGAGTAAATTTAATGTATAAAAAATAATAATACATGTTTTAATTTTTAACATATATTCTCAATCTCTCTTTTTGATTTAAAATAATAAGTACATTTTTATAAAATCTGCGAATTTTTCTCTTTTGGCAAAACTTATCAAATGCTTTGATGAATATAAATGCTCTCAGAGGGATACAAAAATTAGAGAAAAAAAGCATTAAAAAAATAAATTCAAACATGTCTCACAAAATTTATATACCATTACCAGTACATCCGACTGTTCTCATATAGGGAGAAAAATCAGTTGGAAACAATTAAACTTATGTTTCTACATTTAAATAGAAAAGCTCAAAAAAGAAATTTATTTCTCGATATAGTGCTCGAATGTGTGTATGTATATATATTCAGGGTAATAAAATTATAATACACATTTATCATAGTCTATAGACACACAATTTGCCTAAAATAGAGATAATTTTCATATTTAATTTAAAATTTTTTTAAGAGTTTGTTGACACTTTTTTTAAAAAAAATCCTGAAGTCTAGAAAGAAAACAGCATTCTAAAAATGAAAAAAAAAGAGGTTTAAATTTATCACGTTATTTATACATGTTTTAAAATGAGACAAAAATAGTGAACATTTAACATAAGAAATGCAGAAGTTTTAGTAAAGATAAAAGGAAAATGATGAAATTGTGAGATATTAATATCATTTTAAGCCATTATCAGTTCATTGCAGACTAAAGGCATCTTCAAGTTAATCTAGTTTCTCCAATCTATAACCTCTTATGTAACACTCAAGCAAACTTTTTATTATCTTATCCCCCATTTCACATATGGTTTATTTCTAGATTTTTTATAACCTCTTGGGATTTGTCTGTCCATTTATTATCATCTTTTCTAGCCATGTATCCAGTCCAGATCCATTTCCACTTTTTAATTTTTCAATAGTATCAATGATATCTGTTTTCCTTTCAATTTACAACTCTCTGTTTTGTTGTGTAGTTTCAAGTCTGTTTTGGTTTTCTTTAAATGTCCAAGTCACAGATCCATATGTATAAACTCTAAAAGAGCCATTCATTAAAAATCTCTCATTTTAAACATATACGAACATTACACTGTGATGCTTCTTTTAAAATGGGATTTTTTCAACCATACATATTTAATTCAACTTTAATTTGAGGACTAACTTTATACTTTATGTTATTATCTATTATTAAAAATTCATCCAAAATGTTTATCATTATTAACTGATTGTAATTTGTGATTATCAAACTTTATTTTCTTTGTCTATAAAAAAGCAGTCTTTATTAGAATTTACCTTTAGTCCTACTTTCTTACTTTCATATGATAGTAGCATTTTGAAGTATTGAAGGACTATTTTCAAAAACAACCACATCATCAGAAAAATCTAGATGGTGAAATATTCAACATTTATTTTTTATTCCTTTATCTCTACATTTTAATCCATAAAATAGTTTTCATAAAACTGCTGTAAAGTGTTTTAGAGATATGGAAACACTCTGAAATGTCAATATTGATCTTCTTAGTGCCCCCAAATAAGCTAATTATTATTGGTACATTTGATAAATATTATTCATAATATGCCAGTATCCTAGCCTATATCTTGAAAATACAATTTGTGGAAATTCTTATAGAATCAAATATCTTTTTGTAATTATCAAACATCACATGATCACTATTTTTTATGCTTACCCAAGCTACTTTTAACAGAGGCAAAACTTTCCATACAGTAGCACCTCTCAGTACAAGCCAGAGTAAATAATGGATGCAGGAATCCAAGACTCCTCACTGATGAAAGCCAAAAGCTAGAAATTAGTCTGGAGATATTGAATGAGTAGGCACTAAATAGGGATTTTATGCACAAATCTTCCTGCGTGCTTTGATTACTCTGGCTTGCATTGAGTGATGTTACTTTATGGAGAGTTTTGCCTCTGTGACCTTTTTATAATCTAAATCCAAAACTTAATGACAAACTATGGTCATTATTTTTTTATATAACTTTTTTAATACTGGATGTAACCAATTGTTGTTAATATCATTTCTAAATCCAGCCTATTTGATAGGTCCGTAATTTCCAATATCTTCTTCTTTACTTTTCTCAAACATGAATATTATTACTACACTTTACAAATCATCTGGTAAATCATTATAAATTTCTCTTCACTTTTTAATTTTTTGTGGATTGAATGTAAATATATAATACCATTAAATATACCTTTTATGTGTTTTTAAATGCATTAATTTTATTTTATTTTGACAATATTTTTAATAATGTGATCATATATGTTTGAATCTTATATCTTTGATGAAGACTGTTGGCCAGTTGAAACTGCTAAAAAATATTGCCAAGAAATAAATAAAATTACTGAATTATTAAAAAAGTGATTGTAGAAAGTGTATTAAATGGTATAAGACATTATAATTTTACCATTTAGTGTATAATTTAGCCAATAATTTCTCCATTTCTTTACCTACTTTTTTTAAGATGTCAATAATAATTTAATCACTTCCTGAAAATATTTTATTCAACTTTCTTTAAATTTATACCTTCTACACCATCATTATATATTTCTGACACAATTCTTTCATTTACTGCCACTTCAAAAAACTACTATTGCCTATTGTGCATTCCTATAGTATTCTACAGAATAATATGTTTTCATAAGAAATATTATCATAATATGTTCTAATAGAACTCTAAAAGTTTTGTGACGTTAATCAATTCAATCAATTGATTTGTAAATTTAGAGTTTTATTTAATTTCCTTAATAAATTTCTCAATCTAATCATTTATAATTTTTAAATTCATGTATATTTTGCATTGCTTGACAATGGATTTTTTTAATTTAAATCTATCTATTTTTTCATTGAGTAACTTCTTTTATTTTGATTGTTATTTGCCAGTGGTATGTGATTTGTTATGATTTACAATGAAGTACAATTCTTTATAAAGTGCTTTTAAATACTTTTTATATAAGCAATATATTTTTCTCAAAAGAATGTTTCTATTTATTTAAAGATTTCAAAAAACATTAAATTTTTAGCATAAAAAGCAAACCATGTTTCAAATTCTTTTTTTAAGTTTACAAATTTCTTATTTCCATTCATCAAACATTTTTTAAAACATATTTATCAGTGTTTATTACTTATGAAAGTGAAACCCAAAATATATTATTCTAAATATTCATTGCCTTTTTTTTTGCATAGAAATATGCAATATCTGAAGTTTTATTTACCTTAAAATATTGTACTATATTTACATACTTCCACTATTGTAGAGTAATAGGTTAAACATTATTTTCTGAAGTATTGATTAAAAAAAAACAACCAAATCATACATCATGTGACTTAATTTAATAAGCATGCATTACAAATACAATATAATGAGCATGCTAATAGCTCTAAACAAGCTTTTCTGATAAATGCTATGAGAGAAAGCATTTTAAAATCTATATCTATAACAGGGATGAGAAACAGATGGCTCTCAGGCCACATCCGATCCTTGAAGATGTTAAATCTGGCCTACCCTATAAAGACCTAAATATAGAAAATCAATACCTGACTATACTCACTGTAAACTGCAATCTGTATACCTATCACTAACATGTTCATATAATAAAGCAAAGCAAAACTCCATATAGTAGTGCCACCTGTGCTAAACAGAGTAATCAATGGATGCCAGAAGGCTTGTGCATAAAATCCCTATCTAATGCCTACTCATCCAATATCCCCAGACTAGTTTCTGGCTTGTGGCCTTCGTCAGTGAGGAGCTTTGGATCTGAGAAACTAGTCTGGGGATATTGGATGAGTAGGCATCAGATGGGGATTTTATGCACAAGCCTTCTGGCATCCACTGATTACTCTGTTTATCACAGGTGGCACTACTATATGGAGTTTTGCTTTGCTTTGTTTATAAACAATTATGTGCTAGTATTAGAGATGTGATCATGTGATATTCATATAATGTTAATTTTATTCTAATGCCATGAAAAATATAAAATACTAATTATAAAATTTTTATCATAGCTTGTGTAAATTTAATCATAACTTCTAGAATACTTATATATTACAAAATACAAAAATATGGGAGGGATCACATTGCAAATAATGTTAATATCTGTTTTAAATAATACTGTATATTATTCACTGCATCAGAATATTATTTCCTAATTATTATTGTAGCATTAATCAAACAAAGTTCCTTTGGGTTGAACTTATTGAAAAAAATAATATTGGTGCATGATATTTTATAAATTAGTTTATGTCTTTTCTAATTATTACAATTTTTAATATAATATAATTTATATCTTATAGAATGAGCCAATTAAAAAAAAAGAAAAATTGAAGCCAAATGTTGCATTTTCAATGATAATTTGACATTCAGATATTTATTTGCAAATATAGACAATAAAGCTGTTTGTTTGGTTTGGAACGAAACTATTTCCATTTTTAAAAAATATAATCTAAAAAGGCATTTTTCAACAAAACATTTTATAAAATATAAACTATTTTCACCAGAACAAATGAAAATTGAAACAGAAAAATTAAAATGTGGTTTGCATATGCAACAAAATACTTTTAAAATTTTGTCAAATACAGATAGAGCTGTGACAAAGTCTAGTTCTTATCTGTACATATCTATAATTTGATTTCTATTTAAGTCATTAAATATTATATTTAGTTTATTTTAAAATACATTAATAATTTGGTACTTCAAGTAATATATTTTTTAGGTTCTGATTTTTTTTGCTAAATTATTCAATCTATTCTGGCCCATGTTATGATACAAAAATATTTTTCAGCCCACTGATGAAAAAAGTTGCCTATCCCTGGTCTAGAATTATCCCTATCCCCAAACCATTTTTGAGCTAATGGCTATTGTCAGTGAGGCAATAGAATATTCAGACACTAGATCGAAAATACCAACTCAAGCACAGCATTTATCTAATACTTAACCATTAAGTAGAAAATCTGAAATTTTCAGACACCTATATGTCTTCAAATCCATCTATCTAACTTAAATAGCTAAATGAGCCTGAATAATTTTCAGCTACACCATATATTAGTCTATTTTTCTTTAATATTATAGTTTTGCTTTTGAGGCTTTGGTGATGTAATACTACTAAGGCTATAAATATATAAAGTGTAACTGAAAATTATTCAGATCCATATAGCTATTTAAGTTAAATAGTTGGATTTGAAGACATATAGGTGTCTGAAAATTTCAGATTTTTCACTTAATAATTAAGTATCAGATAAATACTGCACTTGAATTGGTATTTTAGATATATATCACATGACCAATAAACATCACATGACCACCACCTCTTATGCCTGTGTATGAATATCTCAGCTCCTCACTGATGAGAGCCAGTAGTTCAAAAACAGTTTGGGAATAGGGATAATTTTAGATAGAGATTTTAAATGCTTTCTCTTGTGGAATTTATCAGAAAAGCTTGTTTAGAGCTATTATCATGCTCATTATATTGTATTTTAATAAATGTAATCATTTCAGCATAGATGGCATCTTATTAATTCCATATGATAAAGAACACAATAATATTGAAAGATATAAAGTACTCTCATTGAAATAAATAAAGATTAATGTATTTTCATTGAGATAATGGGATTATCTATTGTCTTGGAAACATTCCTGGTTTTTTTATGCTGAACAGTAAAAAAATACTTTTCTCATAACAATTACTAGTTGTAAAGCTAAAATTCAGAGTTGCAGAATTTTTCTGCAACAGTTGCTCTCTTAATAATATAAAATTAATGAATAAAAAATAAACAATTGTTCAGAAGTTCATTTGAAGCTCCAATACTGGAAGTCCAGAATTGAAATCAGTATGAGAATCTTATGCTCCAGTGTTTTGACACTACCACTGCACCAAACCAAAATAAGTCAGTGATATACTTTAAGACAATTGACAAATCATGAGTAAATTTGAATGAAAACATAATTATCTAAAACTGCAATTTGCTTATTATTTATAATAAGGTTATGGTATTTATTAAAAATAAAAGAAGTAAAATGCCTTTTAGAAATAAATTTTAACAGCCAATAAAAAATAAATTATTTAAAAAAATTGGCGAATTGTCCCAAGATATTTTTCAACATATAATCTAGTTTTTTTGGTGATTATTTGTCTTTTCTACATGTGTGTGGTTATATGTATCAATAATATGAGATAGTGTGGATAGTTGAAGGGTTCTTGAAAGTCTGAATTCAAATCCCCTATATTTACAATTAAGCTCCAGGTATATAAAGTATGCCTGTATTTTAAATCTAGTTTTTTTATTATTTATATAAAAACATTCAAATGTTCTTTAAATCTACAATAATCTTTATATAATCTTAAGACTTCATAATTTTTAGTTTGAGAAGCTTTTACCAAATAATTGTTGAATAGCTATAACAGCAAATATTAAAAGCCATGTAAAATTTGAAAATTCTATTTAGTTTTCAATGTCTATATTCATTTTCATAATTTAGATAATACCTTATTTAAAATTCTCTCTAGATTTTTTTTAAATAAATTCTTTCAGCATATGGCATTTTGTGCCTATTTTTAAAAATTATTTCTCATATTTCTGCTATATCATATTTTAGATTATAATTCGATAAATTCTCATCAAATTGTATTCCTTACAAGTTTTTAACTAATTGTTTTTTAGTATTACAAAATTACCTTTTTTCTTTTTTAATTTTAATTTTTCTGGCCTCCATATATAATATTTAAATACATGTATATTTAAATATTCTATATTGTCTCTTATAATATATATATATATATATATATACACCTCCCACATTTTTGAAACATATGAATCCCCCCCCCCCCCCCAATGAATTTCATGTTGAAAAACAGCATTTTTCAATTTTCCAGGTCATATGTAATTCATTTGTTTATTATTTATCAATAACAAATTATCACATTTTGATTTATAGGTATCAAGATTTTAGTGCTTGCAATTTTGATCTCAAGCACTTCAGATAAATACACTAGTGATTATTACTCATCACTTATTAAACGAAAGATTATACCTAGCCAAAATGTAAATTTAAACCTCAATTAAAAAAAAAATATATATATATATATATCAACATTAAAGATTGCATAATGCTAAATGAAACTTAAATATAGTAAAAGAATATAGTCCAATGGTAGAAAGTTTCAACAGCACTACCTGGATTTAGAAACACAAAATCCTAATCATGCAAGTTAATTAAAAGAAAATCCTTTTATTTAAGTTATGTGGTTTAGATTTTGTGTTTCTAAATGCAGGTAGTGCTTTTAAAATTTTCTAGCATCGGTTTGTATTCGTTTAATATTAGAACATATATCATGGATTTATTTGTTACTGTCAATATTAATATTATACGAATATATGTTGACCGGATCCTATCATGGTTAATGGCAATAATTCAGATTGCAATGATACCGAAACCACGTCTGATGTACTATCTAAAATTATGCTGGAGTAATCCAACACAAACGTAATCAAATGCTGCTAATATAGATTACAAATAATATATACCCAGAAAAATTTGAAATATCTATTAATATCTTTTATCCACGAAAATTTTCACTTTAATATATATATATGAAATAAAGATTATTTGCAAATATATTTTGTACATTTTATAATATTCTAAAAATAAAGTTTTATATAAAAAAATAAATATCATTTCATATTAATAACTATGAAAGTTTGTGTAAATATTGATGAAGTAGACAATATCTGTTTTACAAAGCAGAAAAAAATTGAATATTGCTTTATAAAGAAATATATATTGCTTAAAGAAATCTTTCTATTGGTAGTTATTAATTTTTTCTTAGTATTGCTACATAATTCTTGCAAGCACTCCAGGAGTTAAAGTGAAAATGCTTGACATACATACAATACCAAGAAACCCATCAATTATAAAGAACATTAAATAATTAAATATTATCTTGTGAAATGCCATTGAAAATCAATAAGAAAGTCCAGATGAAGTTTTAGTGTAATTTTTTTTACTTTTGCCTAAGGTAAAAATGATTGGATATGACTTTGTCTTAATCGAGAGAAAAATAAAAGTGATAAAAAATTGAGAGAGAGAGAGAAAGGGAAAGAAAAATCATTTGTACAAAATCAAAATTTATAAAAACGGTCAAAATCATCTACAAACTTTAAACAAAAAAAAAAAAAAATTTAAGAAAAAAAAAGAAATATTAGATTCATTAAAAATATACGGGAACATTGAAAATGCCTTAAAGACAATTGTAACATTCATCTTCTAAAAAGATTTTATCACTTTAATTTAAATGTATATAATTTATTTATAAAAACTACGTATTTTATTCGTATTCATGTTTATGTAAAGATAGTTGTTTCAATGTTACCACGCATTACCATTCATAATAACACGTCACGAAAGACATAACTCATCAAAATATAAATCGACATACTTTTCGTTTTTTTATAATTGTACTGCCCATTTATTATTCTATTATTTAACAATAATCAATCTATTTTTTTCAGCTTTAATTACTTTAAAAAGAATTTTATAATATTGCAAGCATTAAAAAAATATGTTCATTTTTTTAAATTTCAAGTTGCAAGAATTAGTGAAAGCCAATAAATTATTAAACTGCACACATTGGGAGAATGTTTTTATTAATTAGTTATACTATCCACCCTCCTCCAGATTCATGCAAAGTAAAAAAAAATTGTTTAGTTACGACTGCAAATCTTTGCTTTCATCAGAGTTTGAACTTCTCTGAATACTTTTAAACTAGTATATAAACCAAAACAAAGTTTTTCTTTCACAATATTTGGTAACTTTTGTTTAGTAGTATATATTTTATTAAAAGTATAAATATATATTACTGTTCAAATGCAGGTAGTTAATATACTGTTTATACTGATTAAAACTTACTTCGAATTAATTAGCAACATTTTTAAAAACAAATTTTATTTATATAATACAATTATTAAAATATACACAATTTTTGTACGCATGTGGAGTTAAAATATAAAATAAGCCAGCCATTCAGTAAGCAAATTTTTCTTCAACATTTTTCCAAGAGAGAGAGAGAGATCATCAAAGGAGAAGATAATCACCAAAATAATCTTCCAATGGAGTAAGAAAATTACATAAGATTGTGTTTCTTACCTTACCTTTGCATAAAGTAATTGTATAACCATTTACCAAAAATATTTACATAATTAACTGAGTGAACTAGAAGCCATTTATCTAAATTTTTTTAGGATTACTCTAAAATTTTAAGTTATTCGAAAATGCTCACAAATTCCACTTGATATTATCTCCGCTAAGCATAAACTTTTTAACAATCGCCATAAGAAACTTTTTTTTTCTTTAAAATATATATATATATGTCTTATAAACTATAATGTTTTTTTCACTGAATCCAATCAAATTATATAATTTCCTTTTTTTCTTTTTAAAAACTTTATTTCTTCTCATCATCCATATCACATTTTTAATAACCAATGTTTCGATCACTTTTTTCTGTAGTCATTTTCAATAATCTTATGTATGTATCCCTTTCTTTAATTACTATGATGGGAAGAATATAATTGAATAAAGAATGAGTAATTGAAAAAAGAAGGAAGGAATACATACATAACATCCTTGAAACAGAAAAAAAGTGGTTGAAACATTGGGTGTTAAAGACGTGAATATGTATATATGGATGAAGAGATGAAATAAAGTTGTTTTTTTTTTTTTTTTAAAAAAGGAAAGTATATAATTTGATTGAATTCAATGAAAATAATATTATTGATTTTGAATTATAGATTATAGAACATCAAACTGCAGTCCATGAATCTTATATAATCTACAGAAGATTTTATCCAACCTGCTGATATTTGGCTTTTTTTTTTTTTAGAAGAAAAATATTACTTATATAACCACAGATAATAAATAAATACCAATTGGAAAAATATAAATATTATCAATATCTATTTCCTTGGTATTTTAATATATTTCACTTTTTTAATCAAAATAATACAAAAAATTAATCATCCATTGTATTTGTATTATCCATAATAGCATTCTATTGTCTTTGTTTGATAAATCAAATAATTCCAAGCAATAATATGAATTGTTCACAGTTAAATCTAGTTCACTAGTAGCATTTTAGAAAGCAAATTCTTATCTAAAATACAAAGATATTCAATCTATTTACATATTAACCACAAATTTCACTTTTGTTCAAAAAGATGACATTCTGTTTTTGGTCATCATATCAGATAAATGGTTTGTTAATTACTTTTTTGTTTGCATTTTTTCAATTTGAATAAATCAGACATAGGTAATTTAAATAAAATCTTGTAATTTTTCTGCATATGTATTTAAAGATATATTTTAAAATTGAATAACTTTCTAATCAAAGGAATATTTAGAACTTTTTATAAAATATTTAAATTATAGAAACCTTATATGATATCAAAAAAAAAAAGTGAATGCATAATTCCAAGTGCATAATGACTTCTGATCAGTAAACTAGTTCTTTTATAACAATGGATATATATATATATATATATATAATAAAATTGTGGTGTTTAAAGAATATAATTTATAACAATGGATATATATATATATATATATATAATAAAATTGTGGTGTTTAAAGAATATAATTTGAAGCAACACTATGTTGCAAGACATTGTTATTAATTATGATAATTTTCAAGGTAATTGAAAAAATAACAGAATAATTATAATTGTATTTATATAAACAGAATAATTATTATTCAATAGTTTTAAAAATAAGTAGCAACAAATGTCTTTTTAATCTATAAACACTTATATCACTGTTTCATGCATGAAGAAACTTTCAAGAACATTAATTATAATCATAATACATATTTAGTGCAGAGTCATGTTTTCAAGACCAAACATATAGAAAATTAAAAGAAAATACTAATGTCTACATTTAATTGTACATGCACCAAAATGCACTCACATGAACATAATTAAATTTTCTATTCATTATTGGGTCTACACTATTAATAAATCGAGCTTCTTTTATTCTCCATTTCCTGTTACTATGTTTGCTAAAAAAGCATCTTTAGGTTTGCCAACATGATCAAATGATTGGAATTTTAAAACTATGAATGATACTGCATGAAGTACAGATGATTTATACTAAACATATTAATAGGGGATGGAAATAAGAGCCACACAGATGATTAATGATATAGATACATAATGAATACAAGTCTAATAGTATTCAGCTGAATAAATTAAGCAACATGCGCAATTAAGTGCAGAAGTTTATATTTCCTGTTTTATTTTGAGTACAATGTTTGCCCTTGAATAAAGGGCTCTGCTTACAATATATTAACTTTATATTTCATGTTATTAATATTTGGAGGGGGGGGTGCACTGAGATAAGTGAAGATAGAATATTACATTACATTGAATTTTCATAGATAAGTATATGATTTTTTGCTATTAGGGAACTTGTAAAATAAATCTATAATCCAATTGCAATAGAGGTAGATCTTGAAGAAGTTAAGAGATGTGTGAGTATTTATTTTTACAGATGATTTCAAAAAAGATTGAAGAATTACTGGATATAAAACATCAACTTGAATAAAAATTTAAAGATTTTATAATTTTTTAAATAGTATAAAAGATGAGGACAAAAATGTAATAAATCTAGGGAATGTTTTTTAAAAAGATTGTTTTGAACTTAAAGGTGAAATTAGTATCTACATGAACAAGAAATTAAAGTCATGTCAGAACTCTTACACCTCAAATGATTGTGGCAACTTCCATTTCTAACAGATATTTGTCAGTATCACTATGACTTGTTTAAGAAATTTCAGAACCATGACTAACTCATTAATGATATTTTTTTGCATTTTATAATAATAAGTTTTTATTTGAATTAGAAAATTTAAGGTAACAGAAAAAGTACTTGCATGAAAAAGTATAAAATATCAAAAGGCAATATGTTTAATGTATCAGAAGTAGTTGAGGAGTTACAATTGAATTGGAAAATTATAACAAATAGTGCAAAAATAATTAGTAAGCTCAATGGAGTAAGCATTTTTATAATAAAAACATTACAAAATATATGCATATTCATTGCATAATACATTGAGAATCATTGTATAGAAATTTTATTTTTAATATCCACTGCCTTTATGTCAACTGTAATCTCTTCAGTAAAGTTTATTCATATAATGAAATTATTTCTTGAAGAAATCAAGAATAAAATGGCGATTTGTTGTTATTATACTAAAGTTTAATGATTAGGCTAAGCAAATAGTTTAAAGAGATTATTTTTATATCATAAAAATAAATTTAATTTTTATATAAATGAACACTTAAAACTCTTATCAAAATTATCACACTCCAAATGATTATGACAATTTGCTTTTTTAACAGATATTTTTCAACATCTCAAGAACTTGAATAAGAGACTGATGAAAGCTGCAAGATAGAAACAAGTCTGGGGATATTGGATGAACAGGAACTACTGTATATAGAAATTTTATGCACAAACCTTCTTGTATCCATTGATTTCTATGGCTTGCACTGGGCTGATTTTACTGTATAATGATTTTTCACTATTATTAAATGTTAATATAAAAATACAATTAATTCTAAGTTCTCTATTAAAGAATTACATAAAATTCATTAAAATACTGCAAGAAAGCTTTTTGGAGAAATTTAAGCCAATAAACATCACATGACCACCTCCTAAGATCTAGATGCAGTGCTCTCAGATCCAAGGCTCCTCAATGACGAAGGCCATAAGCCAGAAACTAGTCTGGGGATATTGGATGAATAGGCACTAGATGGAGATTTTATGCATAAGCCTTCTGGCATCCATTGATTACTCTAGCTTGCTGTGTGTGGCAAAATGTATATGGAGAAATTTACTGAAAAAAGTAATTAAATAGTTTTAATCCTTGGAAATTCATCCAAAATATGAGCACCAGAAATGTCAGGACTGAGTTCAATCCAAAGAACTTACTCTCTAGAGTCTAACTCTCCATAACCACCCTTAACCATTCAGAATATTAACTGATTTTAGAAAGAATAAAAAAATATTCAAATTATTTCAGAATGTTTCCATTCTAATAACTGCAGAAGTTAATGAAGATTTATAATTTCTTCCATAGTGTAAGCTTGTGGTTAAAACACCTGTAGAGGTCCCTACTATCACATTTTATACGCATATTATCGAAGTTATAGCCTCATTAAATATTACTTATGTAAACAAGGTGTGTTTAATAAATTTATAATTACAACTTTAAATTACTGTAATAGATTTCTAAATATAAAATCTTTCCATTGACTCGTAAATCAAAAGATTTCACGAGTATTAATGTGTAATAAGAAATATGGACTTAATCAGTAAAGTATTGAATAGCTTCACGCTCGCAAATCTAACCACTTCAGCTTCACCTATTTAAATAGAAAGTAGGTTGAAGTAAAGAAGGGTTCCCCTCTTTTCTTCCATAGCGTAAGCTTGTGGTTAAAACATCTGTAGAGGTCCCTACTATCGCATTTTATACGCATATTATCGAGGTTATAGCTTCAGTAAATATTACTTACATAATCAATGTGAGTTTAATAAATTTATAATTACAATTAGAAATAATAAAAGATCTTTCAGCAAATGATGCATGGAAACCATTATATAAAAATGATGAATTAATTCAATTTTATTCCTAATACCTGAGTAAGAATTTCCAAAAAATTACATTTTTTTCCAAAAAAATACTATGTACTTTTATAAATATGTACTTTTGTAAACAAACTTGCTTCAAAAATGAAATATGTGAAATCAAAAATTCACTGTCCTATAACAGATCAATATCCACACATCTTTTTATATGTAGGCATATCATACTAAACCTGATATTACTAAATCAGTGAATTCAAACAATGGCATGCAGGCATTATATTTTTTCTAATAAATTATGAATTTTTTTAATTAAGATATAAATTAATAAGTGAGTATGAGGTTTTGTGTTTTGAATCCCAGTCTGCTGTAATATATGGGTTTAAGAAGTGGAGATGCTTCTTATATATATATATATATAACTTTTGAACCAATCAATCAAATGTTATTATTCTACATTTCAGGACTCCTGAAGAGATTTGTGGTATAAAAATATATTTATTTGATATATCAATGATATGGAATTTGAATCCAAGCTAGATAAAACTTGGAAAAAATTTCACAGTTTCAAACAGACTTAGAATTTTTTTCAAGATAACCAATTAACTAACCATTCAAATTTGGTCACTAAATAAGTATCTCCCTAATCTTTTTTAAAAACTAAAACAAAGATAAAAATTGTTTGCTATCCAGCATCTGATAAGTTTCTACTGAGGACTGCTTTTCCCTTCAATATCCTTTTTTGAAAAGGTATTGAAAAAGGCCATTGTTCTACAGTAAGATAAGTTGTTTTTCCTATGTACTGGCTAAAATTTATTAAAAATAAAAAAATACTCTCTTGAATAAAATAATTCTATCAAAACTATTTAATGATTTAAGAAATCAAAATTTTAAATAGCCCTTTTTAATGAGTATTTAATTAATTCTCAATATAAAAACCTACAGATTTCTAAATTTTTAGTACCATTTTTGTATTAACAAGCGTAAAATATTTTGATAAATCATACTGCTTAAATTTATTTCACTTAAAAATATTTCAAATGATCACAGTAAAAGGAAAATGAAAAAAAACAAACTTCAATTACTGTAATTCAAATTTTATAATAATGAGCACTTTGTTAAAAAATATTGTTGGATAGGCATACAAAAATAATATTCTTAAAAACCTGTTTGAGTTAGAAACTTTTGCACAAACATAAATTGTTAATTTGGAATTTATCATTAACATAAATTGTTATACTATTAATCACACATATAGTATATATACCGCGTTAAATGTATTAGGGTCTCTGTCTGAAGACAGGTTAAATACACTATGTTCTAGAGCACTATGATAAAGTGATAATATATGATCATAGTCAATTGTAATTTTTCATTGTTTTATCATGTTTTATCATCATCATCATCAAACATTATCAATCCACTGCAGGATGAAGATCTCTCCAAGTTCAATCCATCTTCTCCAATCTTTAGCTTCTCTTCTCCACATCATCACTGCATACTTTCTTATTTCATCCATCCATCTCAAATGTGGTCGCTTTCTAGGTCTTTTACAATCTCTTGGAATCCAGTTTAAGATTTTAATTGTCCATCTATTATCTCTACTAGCAATATGTCCAGCCCAACTCCACTTCAATCTTTTAATTTTTTTTAATGAGATCACTAACACCTGTTTGTTCTCTTACCCATATATTGCATTTTCAATCTCTTCTTGTTACTCCCAACATGCATCTCTCCATACTTTTTTGAGTGGTCTGAGGTCTCTGTATTGCTCTTCTATTAAATGTCCAAGTCTCAGATCCACAAGTAAGAACTTGTAAAAAAGATTTATTAAAAATCTTCCTTTTCAAACATATAAGCATATTTCCTTTTAGTATCAAGTTATTTCTACCAAATTCCAAACAAGTTTAATTTTATGATTAATTTCTTCCATTATGTTTCCATCTGTATTAATAATCTGACCAAGGTATTTGCAGCTGTTAACTTTTTCTAACTCATCATAGTCAATCTTTATTTTCATATATTGAGTAAATCCATTGAACATTACTTTATCATTGCTTAATTCATTTTACCATCTCAATATTTAAATCTATAAGCTTATGCACTTTTTAAAATATAAATTATATTTATTTATTGCATTGAGAAAACACATTATAATTAATGTGAGGGTTTTGATATAAGTTATAGCAGGCTGAATAACTAAGAATAAAATTAATTAAATAAATTAACGTTATACAAATTTGATTAAGATGAAAATATTAATTTTTCCTTTTGCTTGTATTTGTAATTCAAATTTGCATTTGTTTGTTCAGCTATATAATAAAGTGGTTTCTTCTTTATAACCTAAAACTGAGTGAACTAAGACATTTCTATTTTCTTTATACTCTAAAGCTGAGTGCAGTTTTAGTAAATGTCATCTAAAGTGAACTCAACTAATACATTCTTACACTTCAAGCAGTTTCTAAATAAAATAGACCCAATTTGTCATGCCTGCTCTAGAGGAAAGGAGACCTTTAATCATCTGTTAAATATATGTCCAGGCTATAACAGTATTAGAAGTGTTATCTCTCAACACTGAATTATAGTAATGGATAAAATCCTGGACATCAGGGGTTGTCTCTTCTCTGGAGACTTTACAGTTATCAGGTTATCTATCTTCCTGACATACGCTTTTTGGTACACAAGATGCAGGACAAAGTTCACACAACCAACACCAGAACCTAACGCTATATTTTTCGATAAGCTCAAAGTTCTTCAGAATAAGGACAAGATATAATTCTCTAGATTCTTATTTATGAATACATGGAGCTTACTAGTTTGGCCCACAGACTCTATATGAATTTTGGACCTGATATCCACATTGTAGTGTATCGTAAATGAAGTAGTCTATGATGCAACATGCTGGATTCTACTAGAGAGGCATTGATTTCACATTACATGTATTCCAGATGATACATTAGCATTATAGGGCCAACCTAAAAAAGGGTGGTCAATACCAACAAAATGGAATGCTACCTACTTTTACATCAACCTGCTAGTGCAGAGATGGCTCTGCCATACATCTACCAGACCTAGGACTTTCACATTATCAAGCCAGTCTTGATGGAAAAAGTCAATACCAGCAATGGATGAGCCAACATTAACAAAGTGTACTTATTATTCATCTGTACAATTTTATTATGTCAATAAATATATATTTTTAAAATAACATTTATTTGTCTGCATAATAAAGTGGCTTCTTTCTTTTTTAGAACCTAAAGGTTAGCACAATTTTAGTGAAATTTACCAAAAGTGTACCCAGTTCTTTTTTTTTTTCATATGTCATAGTTTTCGGTTGTAAAGAAGGAAGAAACCACTTCATTAAATAGATGAACAAACATATGTGAATTTGAATTAAGTTGAAAAATAGATATCAGAAGAACAAAAGTTACAGTCATAACTGGAAAGTGGAAAAGAAAAGAAAAGGTGATAAAATTAAAAAGAATAGAGATATTTTGAAAGAATTGATAATACAATTCAAAAGAGCTGATAACAAAAACATATAAGAAACCATTTAAAAAACAATAAAAAGGGGAGATATAATTTTTAGTTGGTTTAAAATCAAAGTAAGTTCTAAATCCTGGATGACTAAATGTTTACATTGTTTTAATGCTTTATTTTGCCACAATTTTTCACTACTTCGTTCTGCTATCTATAGCTTTTTCATCTTTCATAGATCTAATCATATATTTTACTTTTTCATTTAATATACTTGAAATTTCAAAAGATGTTATAACTGTAGAAACTATTTTTATTTTATTTTTTTATTATTATATAATTTTTTGTAGAATTCTTCGTTATACTTTAAATGTCACTTTTTCTTTTAATGATGATACCATTAATTTTTTATAACAATATGGATCATTCTCTTCTGCTCTTTTTAAAGCCAATTTTACTTTAATTTTCTGTTTCCGTTGATTTGTAGATTTCATTAGAAATTTATGAACATTTTACTTTGCGTTATATTACACTTCATAACACATTTTAAAGTCTTTTTTAAATATGTATTTAAAATGTTTATAAATGTTTATATAGAGTAAATTAAAAAAAAACTCTTTTAAATTTAAAAAACCCCCCCTCCCCCGCCCCCGGGCTTCTCTCTCTTGGTAATAGGTGTGGGGAAAAAATATTATAACAAACAATTTATTAATACTACTATTTTTAAATATGGGATTATATTTTTTTTTTTAGGGGGTGAGAGGGTAGGATGAAGTTAGTGAGATTGAAATATTTTTTTTTATTAAATAGGGAATATATGGGTTTTTTTTTTTTAATGTTTATAAATGTAAATATATATATTTTCCAATATACACAACAAGACGAATACATAATAATTATTAACTATGCATTTAAATATAGCTGTAAAAATAATTTAGTATACTTCTCTAATAAGTGTAATAGTATATACAAGTGCTTTAAGACGCTGGGTGAAGAAGCTGTTAATGGTAAAAAAAAAACAATCAAAGTAAATTAATGTAGGCCTAGCACTTTTGAGGTTTTGTACCCCCTATTCATAGCCAAAGCAGACTTTAAATCCTTGTTGCGATATTGATAAATGGAATGTATGTACAAAAAACATCAAAACATCATGTGATCACAATTGATTACTCAGGCTTGTACTCGGTAGCACCACAGGATAATAAAAATGGACAGCTGTTAGAGCCATCAAAGAGAGTAATGGATGAGTATGTAGAATTGATTAGGAATTTGAGGGAGATTAAAGGAAGAGTAGGGGTAGTTGGAGTATTACCAAGATTTGATAAGAGGCATTTGTTAGATAGGGCATGTTCTATAAATGAGAGAGTGAAAAAATTGGGTGAGAGAAATAATGTTGTGTTTGTGGATGTATGGGATTGGTTTATTAAAAGGAGGAAGTTATATAGTAAAGATGGATTGCCCTTAGGAAAACAAGGAAGTAAAGTTTTAGGGAGACTGATATTTAAAGAATTTAATTTGGGAAACTTTTAAAGGGGAGTGGGATTTTAAATTGTAATATTATCAAAAAGAAGAATGGATGGGATATAAGAAATAAGCAAAAGATGGTTGATTTATATATAAGTGTAGATATGGAGAGGGAATGGTTCTGTAAGATTAATGGTAAGAAAGTTTGTTATAAACGTAATGGAGAAGAAAGAATTAAAAGAATTTATAAAAGAGTAGTTAGGAAAGAAGAAATTTGTTAAAATTGGGTTTTTGAATATGCAAGGTGGTAGGGGACCAGAAAAGTGGCTGGAATTAAATAAAGCAATTGAAAATGAAAAACTTGAGGTATTAGCAGTAGTGGAAACTCATCTAAGAGAAGAAGAATCTATTTTGGAAGAGTTGGTATGCCAGGGTATAAACAGAAAAGAAAAAGAAAAAAGGGGTGGTGGTATAGGTGTTATATCAAAAAAATATTTAAATATTGTTAAATGTCAAGAGCATTTGTGGTTTGAAATAAGGTTGGGTAGACAAGAATGGATGGTGGCTGTAGTGTATATAGCCACTGGAGATAGTCAAACTGTAATGGAGTGGAACAATAGTATATATGAATGCCTAGTTAAGGATATACAGAGGTTTAAAGAAAAGGGGAAGAGAATAATGGATATAGGGGATATGAATGGACATATTGAAGAAATTGATGATGTAGATAATAAGAATGGTCAGTTTTTGAAGTAATTTTGTCTAAGAGTGAATTTGAGAATTAGGAATTTATCAAATATGTATGAGGGACAATACACATGATCTAGGAATAATGTATTTCACACAATAGATTACATATTGGTAGAGAAAGAGGGAATGAATAAAATATGGAAAATTAAGGTGTTTGATAATGAAGAGAGAGTATGTAATAGTGATCATAACTTCATTGTAATAGAAATGGTTAGTAATGTGATGGAGGATAGAAATAAAGGTAGAAACAATAGTGAAAGATGTGGATGGAGAGTGAATGATAAGAATAAGTTGGAAGAGTATAAAATAAAAGTTGAAGAAACTATGGAGGAGCTGGTTGGGGATAAATATAAGGACTGGTGTGGTGAAATAGAAAAAGTGGCAAATAGGGTTTTAGTTGAGAATATGCAGAGGAATAAATGTAATAAAAAATGAGAGTTAGTAAAAGTGTAAAAGAGAGGAAAGAAGCATGCAGAGAATATAAGTGTGATATTAAGAATAAAGAAAGTGAAAATGATATTAATGCTAAATGGGGAAATTACTTAGAAAAGAAGAAGTTGGCTAAAATGGATAATTATAGAGAGAGGATGAAGTTAAATAGTAAATTGTTGGAGGATATTAATAAAAGTGGAAGAGATGGGAGTAAAAAAATTTGGAATTACATTAAAAAGAAAAATGTAGGGGAAAGAGAGATAGTATTAATAGATGATGAGGGAATAGAGTGTAGCTCTAGAGAAGAGGTAGAGAGAATCTTAAATAGATATGTAATGGATATAGAAAAGATGTTAGATGTGAAAAAATTAGTGATAGAAACATGAAAGCAGGTAAATGAACTGAATGAGGCAGGGAAAAGATTGAAAAGTGGAAAGGTGAGAGGTTTAGATGGGTGGGCAGCAGAGATGGTAATGAATTTAGGGCATAGAGCAAAAGCAAAGTTATTATCATGTTTTAATAAGATGGCACAGAAGAGAGTTTTTCCAGGTAGTTGGAGTAATACAAGAATAAGATTATTATTTAAAGAAAAGGGTAAGGATTGTAGAAAGTTAAATAATTATAGACAGATAGCGGTACCATCAGTTTTATATAAAGTTTTCTCATATATGGTAGCTGTAAGAGTTGTAAAATGGATGGAAGAGAATAATGTAGTGGGGGAAATGCAAGGAGGTTTTAGGTCAGATAGGCATATAGGAGATAGTTTGTTTGTAGTTACACAACTTATGGAGATTAGTAGGAATTCAAGTAGATCATTATATATGAGTTTTATAAATGTAGAGAAAGCATATGATAGAGCAAATAGAAATAGATTATGGATAAGGTTAGCCAATTTTGGAATGGATGAAGCTTTAGTAAATATTATTAAGAAATTATATGAAAATAATTATTATACTTACCAATTAGGGGATATAGAATCAGTTAAAGTTAAAAATGGGGTGGGATGAAGGCAAGGATGCCCTATGTCACCTATTCTGTTTTTGTTGTTTTTGAGTGAAATGGAGAAAGCAATAGAAAGACTAGGAAGAGGGGTTAGAGATACCGTTAATAGGTGGCAAGGGAGTATATACTTTGTTGGGTCTTTTTTTTGCAGATGATATCTTTTTGTGTGCAGAAAGAAGAGAAGATATGGAAATTATGTTGAGGACATGTGCAAGTGTGGGTAAAGAGATGGGGATTAAATTTAGTGAAGAAAAATCAAATATAATGATGGTTAATACTGGGGAAAGAGAAGATGTAGAATTTTTATTGGGGGATATAAAGTTAAGTGTGATGAATAGATATAGGTATTTGGGAATTATCTTATGTAATCAGGAAAATTGCTTGGATGAATGGGAGAAAAAATTGGTAAATGAAGTAAAGAAAAGAAAGGGTTTGGTAAAGAAACTAACATTATTTTCATATAATAAATATGATGTAGCTAGAATTGTATGGAAGGGAGTTGCAGTAGCAGGGTTAACATATGGTAAGGATGCATTATGTGTTAGTAAAAGGGTGTTAGATTATTTAGAGAAAGTACAAAGGGAAGTAGGAAGACATGTATTAGATGCAGAGATGTGGACAGCAAAGGAGGCAATTCAAGGAGAAATGGGATGCTCAAGTTTTTATATGAGAGATGCAAAAAGTAAAATGAAAATGTTTGGTAGGTTGCAATTTATGGATAGTAAAAGAATTGCCAAAATAGTGTTTAATTGGGTTATGAGTAAAGGGCAGGTAACAAGAAGGGTGAGAAAGGTAATGCAGTATGCAAAAGATTTGGATAAAGAATTTATATCAGTATACTTGTATTACATTCAAATATCAGCCTTTCAAGCTAATTGTGCACGTGCTTTGCGAGTGTTAATAATAAATGAATACTTTCCCTTCCAATACAAGATATAGTATTTATGCAGGAATGAAATGAATCCACTTATTCCTACAACTCAAATGCTTATATATGAGCAAATCTGAAGTACTGGCAAGGAAAGCGTGAGGACAGACCCACTCACTTTAAATTACTATTTACGATGTCTGAATGAATGACGTCGGTGAAATTGTCTAGAATTTACTAAACATCACTCTAACTAAAACTTAATCATATGTAAATAAGAATTTATTTTTATATAGTGCTGTGTTTATAATTGTATTACATTCAGACATTGTAAATAGTAATTTAAAGTGAGTGGTCTGTCCTCACACTTTCCTTGCCAGTACTTCATATTTGCTCATATATAAGCATTTGAGTTGTAGATTTTATTCCTGCATAAATACTATATCTTGTATTGGAAGAGAAAGTATTCATTTATTATTAACACTCACAAAGCACATGCACAATTAGCTTGACAGGCTGATATTTGAATATAATACAATTGTAAACATAGCGCTATATAAAAATAAATGCTTATTTACATCAGTATACTTGTATAAAAGGTGGGATGATTGTGTTAGGAGGATGGTTGAGTGTTATAGTGGTAAGGAATGGGATAAAAGAATAAAAACATTAAGAAAAAATAGGGAGTTGGAGAGATGGAGAACTAGTATGGAGGGTAAGAAGAGTTTAAATTTATATAGAAGTAAATGGAATATTGGATGCGAGTTAATTTATGATAATAGTAAGAAAAGTAGTTTATTGTTTAAGGCATGAATGGGATCTTTAGCAACAAGAGAATATACATGTAAATGGAAAACTATGGGTGATTTAGTGTGCAAATTGTGTAAGGAAGGTATAGAAAATATTAGGCATCTGTTGATTGAATGTAAATGCTTGAAAGAAGAAAGGGTACAGATAATGAAGTTATGGGAGAATAGGTATGAACAAAGTGACTATACAGAAAATGAGTTATTAGTTTTTATGCTGGGATTGTGAAAAGATATGGGGGATTTAGATATAAAGGCCATAGAGTTGACAAAAATTATGTTGTGGAAATGGGATGGGGCAGTGGGGAATAAAAAATAAAGTGGCAAACAGGTTTATCTGGGCATAATTGCTGAGATATTCTTGACTTCGTTTAAGGAGAAGCCAAATACATCACAGCTTTTGAAAGTTTTTTGTCAGAGAGTGAATTTGGGCATTGGAAATGTATCAAATATTTATGAGAGACAATACACATGGTCTAGAAATAATATATTTCACACAATAGATTATGTATTAATAGATAAAGAGGGAATAAATAAAGTATGAAAAATTAAAGTATTTGATAAAGAAGAAAGAGCATGTAATAGTGATCATAATTTCTTTAAAATAGCAATGTTTAATAATGTGATGGAAAATAATTATAAAAGTAGAAACAATAGTAAAAGATGTGGATAGACAATGAATGATAAAAATAAGTTAGAAGAATATAAAATAGAAGTAGAAGAAATTATGGAAGTATTTACTGGGGATGAATATAAGGTCTGATGTGGAGAATTAGAAAAAGAAGTGAATAGGGTTTTAGAGAAGAATATTCAGAAGAATAAAAGTAATAGAAAAGTGAAAATTAGTAAAAGTGTAAAAGTGAGGAAAAAGCATGCAGAGATTATAAATATGCTATTAAAAACAAAGAAAATAAAAAAGATGTAAATATTAAATGAAAGAACTATTTAATTAAAAAGAAGTTGTCAGAAATAGATAATTATATCGAGAGAATAAAATTAAATAGTAAATTATTGGAAAATATTAATAAAAATGAAAGAGATGGGAGTAATTGAAAATATATTAAAAGAAGGAGAAATAGTGTTACTAGATGAAGAAGAAACAGAGTGTATCTCTAGAGAAGAATTAGAGACAATCTTAAATAAGTATGTAGTGAACAGAGAAAAGATATTAGATATGAAGGACAGAGTGATAACAAACATAAAAACACATATTGATGGAAAGTGATAAATTTGAGAAAAAGGAATATTGTAGCTAGTGAATATTTTATTTTTTTTCAAAAAATAATGTATGCATAATCTTCCAAATTCATGTAGAATTAGTTTGCATTATGATATACATAATAGAATTGAATCCATGTACAGGATACAATGTTGTTTGGTTCGTTTTTTGTTGAAAGATAGTGGGAAGGAACTTTTTTCATTGGTAAAAAAAGAAAAAATATTACAGCAGTTTTATTCCTTATTGTCATATATGCAAGAGTGGTTTGGAAAGTTTAAAAAAAATATTTAGCTTAAATATTTAAAGAAGTTTGAGTTTTTGTTATATAAGCAAAGGAATTTTAAATTGGGAAGTAATAGCCAATAGGTGGTTAATTTATCTAATGTAAAATTCCAGTTAGTATGGGAAAAAACTTTACCATTTCGGTCTAGGTATGTGTATAGTTTGTTGAGGAATGCTAAAGTAAAGTATTTGTGGATGTGGAAATGAATATTGTTGAAGCATAGATTTACAATCGATCAAGTATCTTATAGATGAGCTGTATGAAGCAGCGAGCATCGAGTGAGGTTACATTATTTTTAAATGTTACCCAGCTTATTCGTTTTAAGGAAAAAAAAATCTGGTAGATTTGTTTTAATGGACAAAGGTACATATAAAAATAAGCTTCAACAACAGATTGTTAAATTAAATTTTATACAAATTAATGATTAAAATATAAAAGTGATGAAAGACAAATTTGTATCAAGAATAGTAAGATTGTGGGGTGAGAAATTTCTTACTAATAAAGAATACAAGGAAGTTTATCCATAACCTACCTTTATCCACAATTATTTGCTAATATAAAAATACACAAGCCTAATGCCCATTGAGGTTAATGGATTAATTTTATAAGAGCATGTTACCAGAACTTATTGATGATTGTAGTTCAGTGGGTTTGGTTGCATTGGATTTGGTGAATATACATTTGAAGTCATCATTTGAGTGCATGGATAAGCTTGATAAGGAAGCTATAGTGGAGGGATATAAGTTGGCACTTTTGAATGTAGTGGAATTTCATGGTTCAGTAGATTAGGCTGCATTAATAACAATTTTACAAGGTAGACTGATAGGTAATGATATGCCACAAGGGAAAATATCTTTTATTGTGGATGTTTTGGATTGGATAAATAAGGATATTGTGGTAGCATGTGGGAATCAATTATATAAAACAAAGAAGGGATGGACTATGGATATGGCCACAAGTAATGTATTAAGCAGTTTGTTTTTCAGAGTATAGAGCAGTGTGTAGTGAGGCCTATATTATTAAAAAGTGTGAATATGCTATTGCAGATATGTGGATGATGTTTTGATATAAGGTGAACTGTATGCTATAAAACAAATTTTGGATAGTTTGCAGAACCAAAATGGGTTGGTATGGACTATACAAGAGGGTGACAATACTACTATTAAGTACCTAGATTTGCAAATATCATATGTGGATGATAAATTTGTATGTTAAAGCACATGAATAATAGAAGTTTTATTCATCCAATGTCTAATGTTCCTACAACACACAAGGTGGTTGGCTTTAGGGTTTCCTTAAAGTGCAATCAGCAGCTATGTTCAAATGAAACCATTCCATAAGGATAATGCAGATTGTTATATGCAGGATTTGATAAAAGGTAGGTATAAAAAGCAAAAATTGTTACTGTTTGTGTTAAAGCATTATATAAGATGTAATAGTACTAATGTATAACCATAGTTGAGATTAGCTTTTATTCCTAATATTAACAAATATATAAAAAATTCATGTCACCTAACCTTAATAGGTTAATAAACAATTCTAAGATGATAACAAGAAAAGAGAATAAAAATAATGTTGTGTATTCTATTACATGCTTACAACCAGATTGTAATACAATTTGTATTGATGAAACCAAGACAAATATTAAATATCATATTCAACAATATATATATATATATATATTATACCGGTTTCCTATTAAACCATTCCTAAAAGGGATTGTGAGCTCCAAAAAAAACATGATACAGCGTAAAGATTTATTTATTTTTCTTATATCAATAGTTGTTCATTATCAACACAAGAGGGCACCAGATACGATGATTTGATTCATAATTTAATTTCTCGCATCACCTTACGTCATATCAAAACGATTTTGAAGTCTAATTCCTGCCCATAAGCTCAAACTCCCAGCATGGACCAATAGGGGTCACTCAGGGTCACGATGTGATTGCCTTCAAGACTCTTATTCTGGCAAATGACACAATATTAACCAATGGATAAGAAGGTCGGTTGATTAACATATCGGTCCAAGCATTGGACGGGATCATTGGTTATTTATAACTAATACGAATGTTCGGTTGAGGCATCATTAGAATAAACAACTAGACGCTTATAACATCATCCCTCCCTTTATCATACAATCCAATAGAGTTATTTATACTAGCTCTATTGACATTTACTTATATTTATTAATAATAGGCCCTCCCAACTCTTAAACCTATGTTAATTACATAATAAATAAACATCGTGACTTACGGCACGATGTTTATGAATGAAATTTAAAAGAGATAAACAAAAAAAAAGAAAAAAATAAGAAAGACAAATTTAAAAGTAAAATAATTAATTGCATGAATAAATGCTAACAATAATAATAACTTCAAAAAAAATATATATTTAATTATAGAAAATGATTTGAGGAATGCTCGACTAGTTTAAATAAATAAAAAAAAATTATTGATTATAAAAAAATGAAACATTGATTAATAGCTTTATTTGCACACACATATGCGCATTCTCGCACTCGCACAGAAAAGAACATATTATGCATAATAAACATGGCTGATAAAATATATTTCCTCTTTTACATTTTGAAAGTAGGTGTGTGTTATAATTTATCTGCGAAAGAAAATAATAATTAGGATCAAAGTTCATAACTGGAAAAAGTCCTAAGATTTAAATATGATGGACTATGTAGCATCTGATATTTTTATTTACGAAAGTTGAGATTAAAATAATAAGATTTAATATATGAGAGATTACGGATCATTTTATATTTGTTTTACGAAAGTCGAATTTAATTAATTATGAGATTGCCTTTTAAGTTTACGTAAAGAATGAATGGAAGTATTATAAAAAAATGTTTACCTAGGATTTTGCTTAGTCTTCTGCTGCTTCTAATTTGGTGAGGGTTCGAACCTGATAGATGATGTTTCCATAATACATGGTTATTCATTTCGTATAAGTTCAGCGTAGTATGTTTGGACGATTCTTGTATATTAAACGGAACAACGTCCTTAGACTGATTGGAGCACTATGTTCGGACGGTATTGTTGTTGATCATTCATAGCTGTGGAGATGTTCTGGCGGCGGAGCGTCGATCAATCACTGAAGGGTTTTCTAGCCCATCATGACGATCGACGCTCTAAATGTTAATTTCACAGTGATCATATTGGATAAACCGGATAGCAAAAAAAAAAGAAAAGTTCTAGTTGTAGCTTCCGGAGGAATTTAAAAAAAACTATAAGCAGAAAAAGTGTAAAAGACCAAGTGTAAAAAAAAGAAAAAAAGTTCTTTCTTTAGATTTAGATTCATATTTTTATGGGTTGGTTATTATCTGAGGATCGAATCTCCACCCAGAGTTCAATATTCTTTGAGTTGTCATTGGGGTCCGTGTCCTACGTAATGTCCACTCAATCCATATGCTTGAGGCAATCTTAGGTTTATGCAATCTCATATTACAATCTCAGTTAGAAAAAATTCATACTCATTCACACCTTTTATGCATACATGTGTGCGTGTTTTAAGAGAACAATTTAACTTACATTAGTTTAAAAGTCGAGCATTTAATCTGTCTCCAAATCACTTCTATAAGCTTTTAACTTTCACTACAGTTATAATCTAAAACAAAACCCCTTTTAATTACCCCCGTGGCATATACAAGGAGAAATCACTTATTGAGATTTAAAATGGCATATTAGTAGTATTTTATATTTTACTTTTTCTTTCTTTTTAGAGAATATTATTATAATAGGTTGTATGAAAGCCTTAACTATTTAATCAGAAATATTAGCATTTTATTTTACAGTGTATTTTATAACGCATTGAAAGAAAACTACATTTATTTTTTTATCATAAGTTGAAAGTGAAAGAAGAGAAAAAATATAGCGTGTTTACATTGCTCGTGTGTGTGCGTATATACCTGTACTGACTTTGTCTCGGTACATATCCCCGCGATCCATCTAAAATTAAAATGAGAGGCTTGGCATTTTAATTTTCACCATAAAATTCCTTATTTTTGACCCCGCTTCATGTGATTTTTAATCATTTATTTTAGCCGACTATCCTACAGTTCAACTCCCCCTCATATAAAGAAACGAAGTGGCAGGTCATGTGGTCAGGCTCGGATTGACGCTTGACATTTGCGAACTAAACTCAAAAAAAAAAATCTTCTTTTTTCCTCTTTTTTTTTTCTTTACGAAGAGCGGGTGTGCCATAATTGCAGATATCTTGACCAGTCTGGTACAGGCACCCCGGGTGGAGGGTTGGCATGGGGATGGACCTTTCCGAAGTCTCGCGATGCAAGGTTACGAACATATAGGCATTCTCTTACGGTCTATCTAATGGAAGGCAGGAGGATGGTCATTTCCGAAGTCCCCTCTGCAAAATACGACAACATTTACGAGGTAGCGAATAATCTGAGTTATAGAACAATAAGCATTCAAAATATCCAAGCTCTGTACCTCCTAGCACAATAGGAAATATTGAGGGAAGGAACAATAATAGCGCACTCTCGCGATCCGGCTTTTCTTTCTTTCTTTAGGCGGCATCCGCTTCCTTTCTCCGCGTGTTTTTGAGCAACATTTATTTTAGTCGAAGGCAGCGACGTTCTCCTCTTTAACTTATTTACCTTGAATAGTTTTCCTTAGAAGGGTTATGACATTTATTCCTTTTCTTTCTTTAAATTATATTTTTCTTCCCTTTCTTTTCTTTCTCCTTTTTTTTTTTTTCGTGTTTAGTTATCTACGGTCTGCTTTGGTTTAAAATAATGTTTTATCAACCCCCCTTGTTATTGTATGATGTGATGTGTAAGTCCTTTTTGGTCCGAGGTCATTTTCCTTCAGTTACCGTTGTTTATAAGCGTGCTTCAGTAATCGTATTCCTGTGGCAAATCCGTGTTCGTCAACGTGTTTTTAGACTAATTTTTCATCAGTATCGATCTGGTGGTAGCTTTCTTCTATATAGTTCATGTCCCAGCCTCTCTATATGCCTTTCCCGTCCTTCCGCTCGCTCGAACTTGGCTATGGCATCCCCCATCTTGTGGATGCCCCCGTCATCCCTGCTTAGCATCATCTGCCTGATGTCTGTTGGCATGTTGTGTCTAATGGTCGAGATGATTTGCTCCTCCATCCATGTGATACGCCGGTAGCTATTGGAGGCTGGCCACCTGCCTGTAATAGAACTGCGTTATCGTCTCGTTAGGTTTGAGCCCCTCTTGTCTGGTAGCATTCCAAAAGCTTCGTAGGATCTCTTCTCGATATTCTACGAACGATCTGGGCTTAAACTCGATCGTTCGCCACCAATCTCTAGCTGGTCCTTGCAGGTATGTGCTGGCAATATTGATTTTGTCTGGCTCCGGCTTTGAGGGCTAAGAAAATAGGTTCCGAGCGCTCTCCACGTGGTCCATCGGACTCTCGTTTTCACCTGCCCTGAAGATCTCAATTTTTATTTGCCTTTCGGCCCACGACTGGCTCGATTCCCACAGGTTTATTCTCAGTTCAAATTTCTTTTCCAACTCCTCCAGACGTTTGGCCATAATTTCTCTTGGTACGTTCTGTTGTGGCTCGATTCCTTCTACCTTTCTATTTATCGCGTCCACCCTTTGTCTTACGTCTTCCAACTCTGCCTTTGCTGTTACCACTTCAGTCTTCGTTTCTTCTATTTCGGCTTTTGCTGCACCGATCTCTATTTTTATTGAGGTAATCTCCGTCTTTACTTCGTCAATCTTTATTTCTTCCTCTTTGCTCTGGTCCTCCTCTGACTCTCCTGTGTTTCCCTTCAATAATTTTCGTATCTCCCTAATGAATTCCCCTCTCTTCTCCTTTCTCTCTTTCCTTCTTTCTTCTTCTCTGTCCTCTTCTCTCTTCCTTCTTTCTTCCCTATCTTCCCTCATCTCTATCATCATTTGGCTCATCATTTTAAGAAGCATTTTTATTTCTGATTCAGCCTCTTCTTTAACATCTATCTTTTTGAACGTTATAGGGCTCTTCCCTGTCTCCTCCCACGCAGTATCGTTATTGCTGTCCATTTATGATTTAAAGAAAAATCCTTTTTTTCCTTTTTTTTTCTCCCTTCCTTTCCTCTCTCTATCTATATTTAAAATGTTACAACTTTTTGTTGATGCTTAAAGGAACGTGATTTTTTCCTTTTTTTCTCAAATCATTCTCTATAATTAAAATATATATTTTTTTAATTATTATAATCAGCATTTATTCATGCAATTAATTATTTTACTTTAAATTTGTCTTTCTTGTATTTTTTTGTTTTGTTTATTTCTTTAAATTTCATCGTGCCGTAAGTCACGATGTTTATTTATTATGTAGTTAAGATAGGTTTAAGAGTTGGGAGGGCCTATTATTAATAAGTATAAGTAAATGTCAATAAAGCTAGTGTGAATAATTCTATTGGACTGTATGAGAAAGGAGGGATGATATTATAAGCTTCTAATTTTCTTTATATAATGATGCATAAACCGAACATTCGTATTAGTTGCAAATAACCAATGACCCGGTCCAATATTTGGACCGATCTGTTAATCAACCAAGCTTCTTCTCCATTGGTTAGTATTGTGTCTTTTGCCAGAATAATAGTCTTAAAAAAAAAAAAATTACATCGTGACCCTGAGTGACCCTTATTGGTCCATGCTGGGAGTCTGAGCTTATGGGCGGGGATTAGACTTCGAAATCGTTTTGATATGACGTAAGGTGATGCGAGAAATTAAATTGTAAATTAAATCATTGTATCTGGCGCCCCCTTGTGTTGATAATGAACAACTATTGATATAGGAAAATAAATAAATCTTTACGCTATATCATGTTTGTTTCGGAGCTCTCAATCCCTTTTAGGAACGGTTGAATAAGGCAATGGAAGATGATACAGTTTATTCAGATTTCTTTATTCATCAAACTATTACTGGGCATTATGTTGTCAATGAGAGTTTAATGTATTGATGTATGAAGCATGTGATATAAAATGTAAGATGAAGGAATTATATGCTATTAAAAATTATTTTGGTGCTATTAATGCAAAGTTAAACAGTTTTCTGATTAGCTGTTTCTGGCCATATAATGAAATGTTCAAGTTTATTTAGTAGAGTATGACGATTTTTAATACAGCCTTGACAAGGACACAAATGAGTTGAAAGCACATAGAAATAGTGTTTTTTGTATTATTTTCATGTTTCTCTGTTTTATACAATAGTCATACCATTGTTATAAATATAAAAATGTAATTGTACACATAGAAAAATAGTTAATTTTTTATTATAACTTTTTAAAAATCATTCATGTATATTGAACCAGGTCTGATTAAAAATACAGTCTGTTGTCAGATTTGAATGGCTTTAAACACCTTTTTATAATAATTAAAAAACACAGGAAAAGACTGGCCCTTAAAGCATAGGGGGAAATACCAATGATAGCAGAATCATCAAGATATCTATGATTAGATTGAGCTATAAAAAGCATATCATGATCACATTTCCAGACTGTGGCCCACCTTGACTTCTGGATGCCATCCAAAGCATTTTATTTGTTTTGAGAATCAACCTCAAGCACCAGCCAACCATAGGTTATAATCAGCATGCTTCAGACAACAAAAACACAATACAGTGCTTGACATATCCCATGACTAGCTCATACTTTGTTTCAAGGTCCAGCACATTTACTTTACTCATAAAATAACTATACAATAATTTACTGGTGATGCAATGTCAAAAGAGAGAGAGAGAGAGAAAATAGAGAAAATAACAATTAGGCAAACATTATTATTTAATTAGCACTCATATATTTAATATAACAATAAATTTTACACAAGAAAATATAAATGATGACTTTAGGTTAGAGTTATAATAGTCTATTAAAGTTCATTTCATTTAAAATTAAGTGTGTACATAGTTATTAAAAAGTATATTTACCCAGGTTTTTATTTTATGTGTATTGTTTAATGGTTTTGGTTTTCATTTGGTTTTTCTTTTCAACTGATTGGCCTTTTGTTTCTCCATTGATGGTTTTCAGTGCTTGTCTTCTGTTTTTTAGATCAACAATAGGGGAGAGATTAGTGGCAGCATTGATTCACTATCTAGGCATTTGTTTCAGGTGTTGGTTCATGTGTGCACAGTTGATTTGAGAGAGGACTGGAGTTTTAGCAATGCATGTTGCTATTTTGGAAGCACCTGCAATAAAGTGGTCCATAACAGTAATAACTGATCTGCCTCTGCACTTATAGTTCTCCAAACTCTGACTCTACATTTTGAATTCTGTCTATACTGATAGCAATCCAACTCTATAGCAATAACATGAACTCAACTAAAAAACAATAGCCAATATCCAACTTTTATATCCCTCTCTCCTTTGTTCTTTTTTAATCATCTTAAATTAATTATAATTTAAATCTATATTTTTAATTAAATTTTACATTTCCTTAATTGATTTTTACATTTCATTTTAATCTAATCTTTTTCTTAGATTAATCTAACATTTTATCATCCAGGAAACTTGCAAACTTCATTGCATTCCAAAGCCAGTGAGATATTTTCACAAAAGTTTCTTTTATAACAAATTTTATTCTAATATTTTATATTTGTTTATCTTTAGCCATCTTATTTAACTATTTTAAAAAAGAGAGAATACATTTTAAACTTTTTCATTTTAGATTTCACCTAATATTTATTTTCATATTTATTCCTCTAACTTATATCCAGTACTTAAGATTTGCCCACATATAAGCATTTGGGTTGAATGAATAAGTGGATTCATTTATTTGTTCGCAAAGACTTTATCTTGAGTTGGAAATGAAAGTATTCATTTATTATTATTAACATTCGTAAAAAGCGCATATACGTTAGCTTGAAAGGCTAATCTTTAGTTTATTACAATTTATAAACATAGTGCTATATAAATAAATGCCTCATTTATAAAACAAGATAGTTTTCTTTAAAAAGCAGTTTTTAAATCATTCCCTATCCTCTTTCTAAGAACAGTTTTATTCTAAAAGAAAAATATGATGCAATATTTTTATTTTTACAAGTTTGCATTTTAAAATCTATTTTAAAAACATACTACTATATTTTTCTATTTTTGTTTTTATTAATAAATTAATCATTTATTTAAAAAAAATGTAATGTGAGCTATATGTAGTGTTTATAACACATATCTCACATTTGCATTACAATATATATCAGCTAATAATATTGCTCTCCCATTCCATATTTAATAAATTCCCTTTTTTCATATAAAGAAATTAAATTTAAAAGATATATTTGTATATTTATATTGGACTATTATCTAATAATATATGTTGAATGTCTTTAGAAAAATTTAACTTTATTTAATATTCCAAATACATTTAACTGTTAATAATAACACACCAAACAGGTTAGTATATGAACAATATTTTGAGAGATATTAGTCTCCTTTCTTCTTCAGGTGTTGTTGGCCTGACTAGTGACAATATTAACATGGGACTTGAACCTGGGTTTTTAGATTCTTGATTTTTAAATGTTAAGGTACTGCTCTAACCAACTGAGCAATCCTGCCAAATGCAACAATCTGTAGTAATTTCATATACTTATCTATGCGGTTCCTCCTGATTTCTCCACTTTTTCTTAAGAGAAAAGTTCATTAGTGGTTTTCATACATTATGTATAGTCACACTGGGTTGGATTATGGGATTTTTTGCCACTGTCATGTGAGCAGCTTCTTTAAATTTTTTTCTTTGTACCTTTTCTTCTCTATCCAATATTTTTGTATTTTGTCAATTGAACACATGTTCATTGGCACATACATGTTCTGCTACCTTAGGCTCATCTGTTTTCTCTCTTCTAATCATCAGTTTGTATTTTTCCAAGTGCTTTTCAATGGGATGACTGGTCTTACCAGTATATGTTTTTCCACATTTACATGGTATTTCATAGATGCAGTTTTTTCTTTTCATCATTTCAAGTTTGGGCTTTGTAGATGTTAGAATTCCTTGTGGTGTGGTATGGTTCTGGAAAGCTGTTCTGATATTATACTGATTGCAGATTTTTTTAATGTGTCTGCTATTGTTGGAATATATGGTTACACTACAGTACCAATAATTGTCTTTCATCTTGATGGTTCTTTTTGTCTATTTAAATTTTATTAATAGCAGCTGATGGATAACTATTTTTCATAAGAGTTTGTTCTATATAGATCTCTTCTTTTTTCCAAATCACTGGTTTCTTAACAAACTTCTTTTACTCTGTTCCATTGTGATAGTATAACTCCATGCTTTGTGTTTCTGGTGCAGTTGGATGTATAGGCTAGATATTTTCCTGTATATGTAGGTTTTTAGTAAACTGTAGTTTTGATTTACCATGAGGGAGTATTGTCACAAGAACATCTAAGAATGTCAATTTTTGTTTTTGTTCTGATTCTATTGTGAATTTAATTGAAGAGAATATATTGTTGATGTGTTTCCAGAAAGTTTGTAACAGTGCTTCACCATGTGGCCATACAACAAATGTATCATCCACATAGCAAAGCCAAACTTTAGGTGGATATAAAGTAGTTTTTATGGCTAAGGTTTCAAGTTTTTCCATGTAAATATTGCTAATCAGGGGAGACAATGGTGAGCCCATGGCCATTCATTGATTTTGTTGGAAGAATTTTTGTGTTATATTGAAAGTAGGTTGTTTTTATGCAGTTCCATTATACTACCAAGCAGAAGAGATGTCCTGGTTTGTAAACTATTATCACCATTTAATCTGTTCCTTACAATAGACAGTGCTTCTTCACATGGTACATTCATAAATAAACTTTCCACATCAAAGCTTACCAGTAAGTTAGTTCTTTCAATTTTCATATTCTTGATTAATTCTACAAATTGTCTAAAATCCCTGACAAAGGACTGGGTCTTGTATGCCAAAGGTCTTAGAACTTTGAGATGAAATCTTGCCAAATTTTGGCAAGGTGAATTTCTAGAATTAATAAAAGGTCTTAATGGAACATGAACCATATGAATTTAGGTAGACCATAAAGATGAGGAATTTTGCTGAAATATGTTATTTTACTTTTTTCTGAATCAGTGAAGTATTTGTGATGCTTTCTGAGTAATACTTGTAACTTTGTTTCTGTACTCGGTATTGAATTTTTTGCCACTTTTCTATATTCGCCTGCTGTGAGGAGTTCTTGTATTTTGTTGTCATAATCAGTTATATCCATTACAACTGTTGCATTGCCTTTGGCAGCAGGGAGAATAATTATAGATTTATCTACCTTGAGAGATTTAATTGCATTCCTCTCACCACAGGATATGTTTGACTTCAATTTTTATTGCTTATCAAGTGTTCTTTTTGTTCTCCAGCATAAATCTACTGATTTTTTTAAAGGTAATTTTTGAATGACTACCTCAGTGGCTGCCATTATATCTAATAAAGGGATATTAGATAGTATTATGGCAAAGTTTAATCATTTTTCAAAGACAGAAATTTCAGTATCTGTTAGATGTTTAGAACTAAGATTTTTAACAAATAAAGTTGGTACATTGTTTGGCACATTATGATTTTTGATATATCCATGTAGGTTAGCAAGTTTCTTCTTTTGGCATTCTTTTATTTTTCCATGTAATGCTGAATATGATTTTTTTACTGCTTGAGAAACTCTCATGTAGTCTTCATCAGGAAGTTTATTTTTTAGAAAACATTCTACCTTATTAATGGAATACAATGTTTGATACTTAGAAAACCTTTGAGCATTTATTCTTTCTCTATACATTCAATCACACCAGAAACACAAAACATGAAGTTATACTATTACTATGGAATAGAGCAAAAGAAGTTTGTTCAGAAACCAATGATTTGGAAAAAAGAAAAGATCTATATAGAACAAACTTTTATGAAAAATGATTATCCATCAGCTGTTATTAAAAAAATGTTAAATAAACAAAAAGAACCATCAAGGGAAAAGACAATTATTGGTATCATAGTGTACCCATACATGCCAACAATTGCAGACATATTAAGAAAACTCTGCAATCAGTATAACCTCAGAACAGCTTTCCAGAGCCATACCACCACACAAAAAATTCTAACATCTACAAAGCCTAAACTTGAAATGATGAAAAGAAAAAACTGCATCTATGAAATACCATGTGAATGTGAAAAAAGATATATTGGTGAGATCAGTCATTCCACTGAAAAGTGCTTAAAAGAATACAAACTGATGATTAGAAGAGAGAAACAGATGTGTCTAAAGTAGCAGAACATGTATGTGCATATAAACTTATGTTCAATTGGGAAAATACAATAATATTGGATAGAGAAGAAAAGGTACAAAGAAAAAAAAATTAAAGAAGCTGCTCACATGACAATGGCAAAAAATCCCATAAATCAATCCAGTGTGACTATACATAATGTATGAAAACCACTAATCAACTTTGCCTTTAGAAGAAAGTGGAAAAATCAGGAAGAACCTCATGGATAAGTATATGAAATTACTACAGACTGTTGCCTTTGGCAGGATAGCTCAGTTGGTTAGAGTGTTACCTTAAAATTAAAAAATCCAAGAATCTAAGAACCCAGGTTTGAAACCCCATGCTAGTACTGTCACTGGTCAGAACCAGGAACAGCTGAAGAAGAGGGGAGACTAATACCTCTTGAAACATTGTGCATATACTAACCTGTTTCATGTGCTATTACTAACAGTTGAATGTATTTGGAATATTTAAAGAAAGTTAATTTTTTCTAAAGATATTCAATACATGTGTTATTAGATGATGGAAATAGTCCAATATAAAAATACAACTAGAACATCATCATCACAAACCTTTAGTAAAACATTAAAATATATATGTTTGTAGTACAATTCTATTAATTTATGTTAATAAATACAAAGAAATTTAAATAGACTTATTTTATTCTTTATATATGTATCAATTACTATTTTTATTGCTCTGTTTACATTAATGTTAGTTTTTCTTTGATTCTTTTTATAAATTTTAAAATTTAAATTTAAATTAATCTTTTTTTTATATTTGATTTTAATAAAATTTCGTTTTCCATATTTTTGGCATTTCATAAACTTTAGTTTGTTTACATTCTTTATTAATAGTATTAATTAATTCTATGAATTCATCGATAACACAGCCTTTATTTTAAGTTATATATAACAACCCAAGTTGTGGGGGAAGAAAAATTGTTTTGGTTTTCAGTGCATTAGTTATCAAATTAAATAAAATTGTTTTTAATAAAATATAAATATATATTTTGAAGTTATTAATATTATAAACTGCTGTCATGTCCTAGATTATATTAAATAGAATATTTATAAGTCAAAAACTTTTCTCTCTAGTTTTGTATTACACTGAAATAGCAAATTTTGCATTACAATTTAATAATACATTTTTTCTGTTTGTTAAAATCTAATTCAGATATAATGTGATTTTTTCTGATGCTTCCAAAAACACTTTTTATTTGAATTTTTTTTTTTTTACAATTAATTCATAATATATAGAAAATACCTTCCTCCCAAAAAATTTCACAAGTTTATATCTGTTTAGCATCTATATATTCTGGTGTCTTTGGTTTTTCAAAAGCCACAATCACCATTATCCTATAGACAGGATAGGTATAAAACCATTACAACATGACACGATCACAATTAAATATGTTTACACATGCTGTTAATAAGAGTACTATATATATATATATTCTCACAGTACGTTCATATTTGTATTGCTTTCAAATTCTAGAATTAAAATGCATAGACTTTTTTTTACTGCTTTGTCTGATATATCATTAACACACACACATTTTTGTTAATGCATTTACTTATAATAAATCTGGCTTCATTTCTACTTCTGATATTTACAGTTTTACTGCAAGTTGTGGCTTCACTTTTTAAACCAATTATTTTTAGCCTTCTAATTTCACCAATATATCAATTTATTTTTTAATACTTAAAAGTCATTCCAATTTTTATATTGTTTTTAAATTGGAAGCAATCTACAATTAGAGAAAACTAAATAAAAATTATCATGATGGCAAGCGAGATTCGTAACCTGGTATTCTTAACACCACAAACTGCTTTCGAGTAGCAACTGTCCCTATGGTTACAAAATTTCACACTTTCTGTCATATAAGAAAGTTAATTTATTTGTATTTATTTTAAATGCAAAAAAAGATTCTTAAGCATACCATCTTATTAAACTAATTTTTCAAATAACTGAAAAATAACCATGACACTTTTTTTTAACTATCTATGTCATGAATGGTCTTTCTTATACCCATGACACTTTCTTGATTTTAAACTCCAAGATGAAAGTAGTAAGCACACTGTGATAGCTAATTAATATTGGTAAGCATATTTACTAATTGCATAAACAATAATTTGGCAAAAACAACTGCAAAGAACAAAATATTTTAAAATGTTTGCCCTGATCAGTTTCTTTGAGGCATCAGTGAAAATTCAAATGATCTTTAAAATAACAATATCTTTGAGACACACAAATAGTTATCTAAAATTCGTAATGTTTGACAGTGCTAATCATTGGTGGTTCAACTTTCACCTAATTTGTATTAATTAAGATAAATATTTCTGCTTAATGTCTTCTGGAAAAAGAGATCAAAGAAAATAAATATATAAATCAGGTTATATCTAAACAAAAAGATGCAATTTCTGTTCGAATCTTCTAAAAACTCATTGCCAGTTGCTAACATTTTTGTGAATCTCTTTTTAGATGTTCTTTTTTTCTTTATTTCATTTATCAAGGCAAACTAGGTATTCTGAATAATTTAGTTTTATTTTTTTATAGAATGAAAAAAACTGTGGGTTCAATCTTATATCTCTATAAACCGTATACACTTCTTAAAAATGCAATATTAAATTTGATAAAGTGATAAGAAGTGATTGATTTAAATGCTAAAGATCTTCAAATTAATTCCCAGTTACAAAATTAAGATAAAAAACAAAAGAAATCTCAGTTTCGGATGAAACTGTTGTGATTTGTTATCACAATAATGTTATATATTACTTGATCTTTTGTATAACTGTTATATGATTTAGATATCACATTACAATCCCATTAATCTTTATAGCCATTGCATTTGCACTCATATGGTTGAGTAAGTGTTGCCCATCCCTCTATGTATTTAGATGGATACTGCCCTATATGTGAGGGGTCAGAGTGACTTAAGGTCAGCATGGGTATGACAATAATATTGGCATTAGCATGGGATTTGGGAATTCTATCATCAGATTTTCAATAGTATGGATGGCTGAAGAGTTGGAGGTTGGAGAAGGTTGAAGCCTGTTCATTAAAGTGTAAGGATTTGCTATCTTAATATAAACTGAGCACTGATTATATATATGTATGGGAGATGGTAATCTGGACCAACTGATGAGTACTGGTTTAGCACAAAATATGTATATTGGTGATTATTTATCTTTTCTGCATGTGCATAGTCATGTGTATCAGTAGTGTGAAATAGTGTGGATAGTGTAGTGGCTTGAAAATTCTGAGTTCAAATCCCCTATATTCTAATACTTATCACTAGAAATTATTTATTAACCACTATTGGATGTCTTGTTTTGAGCTGTCTATTTAGTCTGTGGGCATGCTAGGATAATGCATTTTATTAATCATTTTACTGCAAAGATTGTATAGTGATTTTAAACAATAGTGTTAACACATGACTAGCATAGTTTTATAAAAATATAATATTATTATTTATAAAGATGTTGCCTGTAAATTTGACAATAAGAATTAACATGTATTCAAAAATAATAACAAGAACTGGTTCAGCTCATACATACACTGTCTCAAATTTGTACCCAGGAATATCATGATAAAAATTTGGCAACAAACAATCTATCTCAGTTGGCATCTCCTATAGCTTAAATCATTATTTTCATTAAATTCCCCATCAGATTTCACTCCTGAAAATAAATCTGTGAACTCATCATCAGTTTAGTCATCATGATTATATTAGAATATAACATCCTTCAAATTTGAATTTCAAATCATTGAAGTTAACAACTTATCCTACCTTACGGCTGCAATTTCATCAACATGTTGCCTATAAATTTATTCTATTGTAAATATATAAATATTTTTATATAGTTTGTTATTAATAAAGTTTTATATGTATATATAGACAACACTAAGTTCTATTGATTTAAAATGAACATCACATGACTATAAAAACCTGTTCGCCATAACGTTTTTTTTAGAAGACGGGATTGTAATACTGCTATGTATAAAAAAAATATAGTTATTGAATTAATCATTAAGGATTTCATTTTGCTATTCGAATTATTTGAAATTAATGTGCAAACTGTTTTAACTTGAAAGCTTGAACTCGTGTAATGATTACTTATTAAAATATTACTGTATTTTAGTTTGATAAGGGAACTTCTTTTTATTATATGTTTTTTGGACTGAGTTTGCTTTCCGACAGATACAATATTAATGCAGTTTATATAATATCTGACTCGAGTAATTTATATTCATGACATATTTTCAAATTATGACCAATTTAAGTATTTGAATGACTTTTAATTTTTTTTAAAAAAATAAACTGTTTTTTTTTTTTCCAAGTGCAAAGCTTGGAAAATTTAAGACAATAACAACTAAACAATTCTTAAGTCACTCGACAATTTTTTCATTCCTTTATTTAAAATTGCATTGAAGTTTACAAAGATCATTCACTCTTCAAATGAGTGAATGAACTTTCAGTATTAGATAAAGCAATGGATGATCGCTTGTTGTTAGGGTATTATTTTTTACTAAATTAGATAGATCAATTTAGTTGACTTTCGAAATGTCTTTAAAAAAAAAAATATATGAAAAATATAGACATATTTTACAAATAAAAGCTTTCTAAATTATTGTTACTTCTTTTTATTTTTGAACATATTTTGTAAACTAATATATACGTTGCATATAGTTTCTATTTTTGCGTTTGGAATTGGGGAGATTATAATAATTTAAATTCTTATAAAAAATATTTCTTTTTAAATAAAAACATAAAAGACAATTTTATTTATAGACATATAGAAAAACATTATATGTAGAATCGAAATGATACAATTATATGGGGAAAGTCATAAATTTACTTATCACGTAAGATACTTTTAATTCTCCCCAGTGAATGAAATATCACGTGTACATTAAAAAAATAGAACAATGTAAAATAAACGAATTTTCCTCTTTCTCAATTCAAAATGACAGCTTTTTATATACAATATATATATATTTATTATGTCTTTGCCTTATATAATTTATTTAAAAAAGTAGTCAAGGGTTGTTAGCCGTGAGGTCATCGCAGCCGCCTTGCAAGCAAGTAGTTGGTTGCAGACGGTTGTGGGTTCGCGTCCCGGCCGATGCTATGACATGTGAAAAAAAAAGTAGCAATTTGTTTTGGTAAAATATAACCTAGACATTAATGATTTGGTTGTTATTATAAATCTTTACAATCTTTTTTTTTACGAGGGTAATCAAAAATTATCAGTACACCGATTATATTAAAACTTCTGTTGGACACAGTGTCCTATCAATGCTTTTTGTACAATATCGCTGCCTTCCAATCATTGCTGTGCCGTTTTGATAAAGTTACATCAATTCAAATGTGACTGCAGTGAGAAAAAACAATGACTGCCTCATTTGAGATTTGCATAAAAGAAGAGCAGCATGTAGGGATTCATACCGACGCCGGTGTTTATTGAAGACTTAGTGAACAGTATGGAGGAAGTATTTTATCATGAAGTGTCTATGGATAGAGAAGTTTAAAAAAGGTCACACAAGTATAACCATAAAAAAAGAGCCAGATGGCTATTCATGCCAACAACTGATGACAACATTAAACAAATATGTAAACTGATTCTGTTGTATAAATAAGTAATAGTGAATTATGTGTCAAATAATTTGAAAATCAATCATAGTTCTACTCAAGCAAAAATCTAGTCTTGAGTTTCAAACAATTTATGCAAGATGTGCACAAAAATAACTCATGGGAAAGTATAAATAAAAATATTTCATCATCTGCAAGTAAAATTTGACCAGATACTTTAAGGAAGGCAAAAGTTTCATAAAAAGAATTAGCTAAGTATGGAATGAAAAAATCCTCACTAGTTGACCAAATAAAATTCAAAAGTCAACCATCATCTGGAAAATTAATACTTAAATTTTTCTGGAATACTCAA
This sequence comes from Epiperipatus broadwayi, assembly GCA_028023455.1. Classification (NCBI taxonomy): domain Eukaryota; kingdom Metazoa; phylum Onychophora; class Udeonychophora; order Euonychophora; family Peripatidae; genus Epiperipatus; species Epiperipatus broadwayi. The sequence goes on from JAQFVV010006210.1 coordinate 10,403,355, forward strand.
ACACAAGTATTGGAACCTTATCAGAAAAAAAATCAACAATCAATAGATTTTATTAAAGTAAGGTGCTCATTGAAGTGCTGAAATGTAAAATTTGGACTAAATGTAGAGGATTGTTGTTCATAGGTGTTGCATGACAATATTCTTTCATATTCTGCTGCCAGAACTATTGACACTCTCCAAAACATTGTTTTAAGATGATGGAGCATCCTCCTCCTAATTCTGTTATTGACCTTTTAGAGTCTTACCTGTTTGGTCTTGTGAATGAAGCCCTATGAGGATGGATATTTATATCTGATGAACAAATGAAGGCAACAGTACATTTATGGGTCACACCTCAACATAAAAGCCTTTTTAATGATGAAATCTTGTTGACAATTGGACAAAGTATAGAATGGAAAAAAGAAATTATATTGAAAAGTGATGTATTTGTCATTTTTTTTGATCATTGATTAAAAGAAGTTTTACAACCAGAGATGCAATAAATGTTAACATCCTTGTAATAGGAATATTATTGTACCTGGATTTCCTTAGATAAAATGCAATGTGATCTTGTCAAAGAATCTGGATGAAAGCATAAATTAATATAGAGATGTCCAGATCAGAAAAAGTTGATATAAGTATTTAATTCAGTAATATTAACTATTTAAAAACTAGATGAGTATAAATTTGCCACAAGTATTTAATTTATAGTACAATTTTAAACATAAAATAAACTATATCCAATTTACTTATAAATTTCTGCCAGAAGAGTTATAAAAATTATAAGTTATATTAAGAAGAACCTGTAGTGTCCCTAGATTCCAAATGTGATCTGAAAATGGGATATCACTGCATATTGAGATATGACCAGGGTTTTTCTCAGCTAAGATGTTATTGTGTGCTGAGGCTATACCAAGTCTTGCTTTCTTCAGCTGGGATGGTACAATTGTTGAGGTATGTCCAGGTTTTTGTTCTTATAGATACTTCATTTTGCTGGAAGTTGGATTTTTTTTGGGATTGTGGTGTAATTTCTTTTTAATAATTCACCATCTCATTCATTGGAATTATCACAAACTTGTTAAAATATTCTCATTTGCTGATTTTATTCTGCTTTATAAGAAACTGTTGATTACTTCTGTTAATTAGTTTTTCTCTTTTTTGCAAGTTGTTAATTTTTAATCAAACAACTTTAATTATATTTTGAATTTATACTTTTTTTTCATTATATCTTTCAACTTTAGTTATTATATATTAAATTTATTTAATAGATATTTTATAAATATATTTTTAATATATACAATTTTTAGTTTGATATAGGTATCATACATACATTTACATTTAGCAAACATGTATTTTTAAGAAATGTCCATTTTTATTTAGTTGTAGAAATCTATATGATCAAATATTTTATTTACTTATCAAAGACTATTTTTTTCATTTACTGGAAGTCAATTCAACATACTTCAGTTTATTTTATAAAAGTTTAAAAAGATCTGCAATTCCCTGAATAAAGAATTCTCAAATAATGCAAGCAGCTAGTTATGTAATGGTGAAAAATGGGTAAAATATTAATCAAACTGTTTATTAATGTAGTCTCATATATTAACAAGGGCAAAATTCAAAAAAAAAAAATTTAAAAGGCCCAAGAAAAAAAGTCAAATCTGTATAGCATTAGTAAGATATAAAATGAGATTGTAATTTTCTTCTTTTTTTTTGCAATGAAATTCTACAAATGAACATCAGATATGAGTATGAATATATATAAACACATTGTTATTTTTCTTTTTATCATTCCCTGGGATTTGTAAAAATAGTAGCATTAGTTTGTGACTTGAAGATTTTTTCATATGTCTTCTATGTTTTTTGTTTTAATAAACATTGTAACTTGTTAATTATTTTTATATTGGTATTAATTAATAAGTGCATATAAAAATTTAATATATATATATATATATATATATATATATATATATATATATATATATATATATATATATATATATATATATATATATATATATAAACATTACAAGCATAAAGCTAAACTAGTCAATATATAATTAAAATTACACCAAATCCAAAATTCAACCAGACCAGCATAAAAATAATATTAAAACACTACCAAAGGTTTCACTGCTACAAGCAGACTTCTCAACTGTAAAGAACTAAAAAAACTACACAATATATATAATATTGAACATTACCCACAAATCCATTCACTTCCCATCCACCCTTAATATTAAAAAAACTCTTAAATAAGTTAAATTGCTTCAGAATAATAAATTTTCAGTAATAAAGATTCTTTAATTCTTCTTTTGATTTCATTTCTCTCAAAGAAGACAACCTTAGCTTCATCAAAATCAATAGTGTGGCCTGTATCTTTTTCATGGACATACAAAGCAGAACTAAGATATCTATTTTTAACTCCACTTTTATGAACCTTTATTCTTTCATTTAAACACAAACTACTCTTACCTATGTAAACCTTCTTACAAAATAAACAAGGGATAAAATATACTACACCAAGAATAGTCTTTCTATCAAAAATTTCTTTTGTATTATTTAATAAATTATTCAATTGCTTGGAAAAGGGGTGTTACATTGAATAATTTAATAATATTAAATTGTGCTTTCACACTTCCAATGTAAAGCTATAACAACAAATTGAAAACTAAATTAAATGGCTGAGAGCTTTCAAGAAGATGTACTTCTCATATTCATAGCCAGTTATATTGAAGACAAATGTAAAGTATAAATATACAGGTTATTATTAAATAATTTATTAAATAATACAAAAGAAATTTTTGATAGAAAGACTATTCCTGATGTAGTATATTTTATCCCTTGTTTATTTGTAAGAAGTTTTACATAGGTCAGAGTAGTTTGAGTTTAAATGAAAGAATAAAGGTTCATAAAAGTAGAGTTAAAAATAGATATCTTAGTTCTGCTTTGTATGTCCATAATAAGATACAGGCCACACTATTGATTTTGATGAAGCTAAGTTTGTCTTTTTTGAGAGAAATGAAATCAAAAGAAGAATTAAAGAATCTTTATTATTGAAAATTTGTTATTCTGAAGCAATTAACTTATTTAAGAGTTCTTTTAATAATAAGGGTGGATGGGAAGTGAATGGATTTGTGAGATCGGAAGAGCGTCGTGTATATATATATATATTGTGTAGTTTTTGTAGTTCTTTACACTTGAGAAGTCTGCTTGTAGCAGTGAAACCTTTGGTAGTGTTTTAATATTATTTTTATGCTGGTCTGTTTGAATTTTGGATTTGGGTAATATATATATATATATATATATATATATATATATATATATATATATATATATATATATATATATATATATATATATATATATATATATATATATATATATGGGCCATAAATATATTAACCACACTTTGTAAAGTATAATAATATTTCTTTTTGATTAAAAAAGAAGAAATCATTTAATCAAAAAATTGTGTTATAATTATTACTAACAATCACATCTAAATTATTTTTTATTAAATGCATTTATATTAACATGCCCTGCTTGTGTTTTTATCTGTATGACCACATTTTTGAACTTTTAACAATGAAAAAAATTGTTCTTCCTTACAACTCAATCTCCCACCTTTACCCTTCCCAGAACAACTCCTTAACAACTGAGCCAACAAAAATATTGTTTGTAGAGCACTAGTTTGTCAATAATAATTTACTTACTTAATTAAAAGTAAATATTTTCTTCTAAAATCTGAATTATTTTTTTGAAATAATTAATATTTCATAAATATTTTGTAAAAAAAAATGTGTAAAAAAGATTAGAGAATGATATGTTTTTTTATTTCCAAAATCAAAATGAAGAAATACAACTGTTAAAATCATTAACAGCAGGTACTTTTTTATGGAAAAAACAAGAAATATAATGAAAAAGATAATTAATAGAGATTGAGGCAAAACATAATTTGATTTTAATTGAAATTATATGTTTTATTTATAATTAAAAAGTAAAAAAACAAAATAATATTAAATTTTTTTTTTTTAAAATAATGCTTTTATATAAATGGTCAATTAAAAAGTAAAAAAAAAATAACAAAGTAATCTGCCTCTTGGTTAATTTGCCATTCTTGAAAAATATCAGAAATCTCAAGAATCTAGACTTGTTATTACACAAGTTGGATTTGCTGGAATATTGTCATTTCAGAAAAGCATTTGAAGCTCAAATAAATTATAAAAAATCAAAAATGCCTCAAATGCTTTTCTGACAACATTCCTGCAATTTCCAATTGTTTTATAACAAGTTTAGATTAATAAAAATCTTGGATAGTTTTCAAGAATGACAAATTAACCAAGATGCATATTACTTTGTTACTTTTTTACTTTTTAGTTGGCTGTTTACATAAAAGCAGTCAAAGGTTTCAGCCTTTTACATTATTATTATATAAGCATTATTTAAAAAAAATGTAATATTATTTTATTTTTTGTGTCTCATTCATTCTATTTCCATTTTATTTCTTATTGCTTCTAGTGCCTTACATTAGTACAGGGCAGTTCTAAGCCTCCAATGCTGCTGGTCAACTCTTTACATTCACCATGATATTATTTGTGTATTTGTGAAATCACATTTTTATGCTTTAATTACACTAAAAAAAAAAAAAAAATCTTTGTCCAGTTCTTTTTTTTTTTTTTGTATAAATTTTTATTTTTATTTTTACCTTATTTTTTCTTTTCTGGAATTAAAATGATCACACTTATTTACAACATGCCCACTAATAATGATTTTTATTATAAAACAAAACAAATTTTTAATTAAATTTATTAATTACTTTTGTGTGAAAATTAATTAATTGTTTAATTAAAAAATCAAAAATGAAATACTTATGAAGAGGGCATTCAGAATTGCTAGAAATTTATTTATTTAGCATATGAATTTTTTATACAACTTAAATATTATTAACATCTGATACTGTAGCAGCTATAGATTTGAAAATTAATTATGTGGATCATATATAGGTAATGACTATTAAATTTCCTTTATAAAGAATATGAGCACAATGATAATAAATTGTCTTGAATCTATTGGCAATACTTTAATTGCACCGAGGAAGATCAACCCTTATGGTTTGATTGTTGGATCTGGAAAAAGAAATTTGTTTAGAAACTCATTAGTATTTCATTTTTACATAATAACGTTTTTGCTTGTAGATTCTTAGTTGAGCATACAAAAGGGAACTTGATTTGAGATGAATCTTAGGTAATGAAACTACATTTTGAGTTATTATCATGTCTGATCTGATTATTTTCATACATTTTCTATGATGTAATTTTTTTCTCCTATCTAGTAGAGGAACATCAAAAAACAGAAGGCTACAACAAACGGATAGGTTTAAATGTACCAGTAATATTTCTTATGGCAATATTTAAATGAATATCCAGAAGTTTAGTATGGGATTTTTTTCTCCAAGTAGGGACATAGTATATACTAAAAGAATTTATTAGTGGTAAAAAAACTGTCCACAAAGGACTTACATTATAAGCCCGTATATTGACATCTAGCTTTCCAAGAAAAGATTTTGCTAATTAATTTTGATTTAACTTTAGAATAAATTAATTAGGCTATGATTAAAGCTATTTTTAAGTAGAATGAGATAAAAATTGTGTTTCAGTTTATTATTACAAAAAATTTATATTTAGACTATGAGATGATTCCCTGTTATTTAGATAAAAAATTGAGCATACAGTCTTCATTGATTAGAAATAATACCTTGATCTTTGAAAAATATTTCCAATCTTTTCATATTTTTATTGAAATACTGTGTATTTTAGGAAATGTTCTCTTTTGTGAATGTTTTATTTTTCAGATTTTTTTATTTATTTATAGAAGTTAAGTATGTTTACACAAAATATCATTCGTCTCCTATTAAACCCTAATTGCACTTTTATATACGAAAAATTTTCATTAATATTTTATATCTGTACTATTTCTTTGATTTTTAAATATAATACAAATATACAAATCATAATAACAAAACAATTTCATTTCAATAATATATCAATTATACATAATAAAATATTAATTGCATCATATTTTATTTCTTATCTGGGCCAATTGATGAGTGTAGGTTCAGCACACAATGTGTATCCTGGGGATCATTTATCTTTTTCACATGTCTTTGGATATTTTTTAGGAATGTGGGAATAGAAGTTTGAAATATAATATATACATATATATGAAGTTAAATTACCATATGAGCTATATATATCTTATTCAATTGAAAAAAAAATGAAGTGAATGTTTCAAAATGCATACAGAATGGGAGAAGTTGGTCTGATTTCTGGCCTTATGAATGGTTGTGATATGATCAAGCTAAAGTGAAAGATGTACTGATAAAAACAAAACTTATATATATATATATATATATATATATATATATATATATATTAAACATTTTCCATGAATTGTTATTCTAATAAAGAACAGAAATAAGATTTTATTCATGTAAACAGAGATAACCTTTGCCTTTGATATTGCCAGGAATTTATCAAGTACTTCTACTTGACAATCTCCCTGCAGTTAAATAAGTTTTCTCCATGACTTATAATTGCTCTTTTGTTGCGGCGTATTGTTGAAGTGTGTGTGTGTATATATTGCTTCTATACAAGTTACTGAATTTTATTTTCTTTTTCTTTAATATATTTCTTTAGTTTGATCTTTAATTTTTCTATAATGTTGTAAATTTTTTATTTCAGTACATAAAATTGAGAATTTTTTTATTCTAGTTCCATATTTATTACAATATTTTGTAATTATGTATGATTTTTTTTATTAGACTAATTTCCAATTGTTTTATATTACATTTTTTGAAAGTACTATGAAACTTTTTTTTAAGCAGTATTATAAACATAGATGTGTTTTCTCCATTCTTTTATAAAATAAATGTAAATAATAAAACTGAACTCTGTGGCAGTTAATTCTGTAAAATTCTGTATCAACTATGTTCACTATTTGCTATCACTTGAATTTTTTTTATTGGAGAGAATTTTATTAAGTAAAATGATGATTTTTCTGTATTTAAAATTTTTTAAAAACTTTTAGCTAAGATTAGATCAATGAGGTAACACCAGCTTTTAATTTACTATAAAAACCGTCTTTGGTGTGAATTGGTAAAGATAAAACTCGTTCATAACAATTTTTTTTTTTAATAAACTCAGCTTGATTTATAAATAGGCAATAGCTCTCAACTATCAAAAAATATTGTTAATATAATTTTTTAAAAAAGTTTTTAGGGAATAGATAAGAATTATATTAGGTAATAATTTATATTATTAATTAACTGCTATAATTTTGATTTTATATCACATTTTTGGAAGTTGTTGCATTAATAATGTTACTGACCAATTTTGCTAGCCACATGTTGGCTTTAGATTCTAAATTTTTTAGAAACTCCAAAAATATGCTATAGTTCCTGGGATCTTCTCTTGTTTAAGATATTCAAGGACTAGTTTGAGTTCACTAACACATTACTGGCTTCACCTAAATAATATTATAATGACATTTTGAAAGAAAAGTTTAAAATTCTGCCCTAATCATGGTTTTTCTTTCTCTTTCAATATTGGGCTTATAAGTCTGATATAAAAGATTAGAAACCTAATTAGCAGTAATAGTGATAGTTTTCATAAAAGTGCTTTTACTTCCACCAAGCTTTCATAGAAGTGACCAGGCCTTATAACTAGATCTTATAAAAGTTTGTTTTTCATGGTCTCTCTCCGATTTTATTTTCTGGAATTATCTAATAACTTTATGAATTTTTCAGTAATTTCCATATCTATAGTGGACAAAATTTGACTATAAGACCACTGCCAATTTTGTCCAACTTGGAATAAATTGATTTCAATATTTATGAGTGATGGACTCATTGGAGATTGTTGTTATAAATTTGAAAAATCTATCAGAGAAAGAATTGGCGAGATTGTATTATTATTATGTTCAAAACACCCACTATATCACATTTTTTAAAATTCCATCTTGGAACAATATAACATTTAAGAATAATTAGACATGTTTTATATTAGCTACTGGGGAAAATAATATACTATCAATAGTTCAGTAAGACAAAAGGAACCATTTTCTGTCAAAACAAAACATAAAATGGGAGTTGTTTCTGCTTCCCAACTGCCTTAATAGAATGTCCCTTTTTGCTTGGTGTCATAATGTAAGTGTATGTTGTTTAAATCCATCCATTTTAAAAGTTGACAGCTTACTACATAAAATTTTATCCATTTAAATGGTGATTGCAATATCAATTGAATTATCTTTAATAAATGTTATTTACTTTGCAAATTGGTTTGAAATAAAGGTAACCACATCATAATTCCTCCTCCTTCTCCTCATCATTTTCAACCATTATCAATCCAGTGCAGTATGAAATTTCTCTAATTCAATCCATCATATCCAATCTCTAGCCTAAATAGAATACTTTTTATCAGTAATCAATATAAATCCAGAAATTTTAAGAAGATATTCATTATTAGAAGAATGGTGAGTCTCCTGAAGTACAATTACATCAACATTGTGTGGTACAATTAATTTGCAGAGGATTTCCATTTTTGATTTTGATATAACAGTATTTTTTTTTTTAGTTTCTGAGGTAAAGAAAATATTACTATATATAAAGTATACTAGAACCGGAGGTATTTACATGATTTTCAACTCTATGTAATTATGTTTTGGCTCAAATTCATGGAAACTTTCATCTCTCTAGTCCTGACACAGCAATCCCAATAATGCTGATAGAATTCATGATAATAATTTTATTGTGCATTTCATAGGCAGACAATGGATTGCACATGCTAATGCATGCTTTTTGCATAGTGGATCATGGGAAAATCGCCATTCATCTGCCATACTGTTGGCAATGACAAATAGTGAATAGTTCAAGTTTTTTTTTATGTTAAATGAAAACATTAAGTAAATTTTGTTATTATAATTTTTAATTTACATATATTTTAAACAGGTAACTTGTTATTTTACACACACACACACACACAAGATCGAGTTTAAGGAAATGTTTTCTTTCTTTAAATCTTTGGCAGGTTAAGTTGGTTATTTAATATAATGTATTATTTATAGTCCCTTTTGTATTTTTAAAATTTTTTATGTATTGTTATAAATTGCTTAATTTAAATTATGACTAAAAGTTGCATCTTTTAAAGTTTAAAAAAGTTAAATTTTTTTCAACAAAAATAAAAAAATGGTGATGCCATTATTAATTTCTTCACAACATTTATCATTCAGTACTTTTAATTTATTACAATTTTAACACCAAATGTGAAATTATACTATCTTATTTATAGTTGTTATAAAATTGTAATATCTTAAGAAACATATAATACATAGAGTGTAAATTATAAACAATTTGAAAAACTTGGATTAAACATTTGAACAATTTATTCATATACTAGTTTAATTTACTACAATTGGAACTATTAAAATTTGTCAACACAATTTCTTAAATTGTTAACAGTTCTTGAATTAGTGAACAAAGTCTCATGTTTTTATGTTAAATAGCATCTAGTTAACCCTTATAGAAATTTTTGGGGATGACTTTTAAATATAACTGCCAAAGATTTATCTTTTATAGTGATTTTAATACTCAAATAAAAAAAGATTTATTTATCAGAATACTCAACTGTATTCTAAGTTTTTTTTTTACATTTCTATACGTTACAGAGATATGATGTATTCTAACTAAAATTTTAATAAATTAGCATAAATATTTATAGTTCACTATATATGACTTCCTAAATTTTGGTGATGCTTAGTTAGAGTTACATGAAAGATATATTAAGACATGTATCATGATAACAAGAAATCCTTTGTCCATATTCCATAGAAGGGAATAAAATTAGAAATGGGAAAAGTACTTTTAAATACATTATTTAATTTAAGCAATGATAAATAAAGTTTACAATGCTATAATTTTTAATACATTTGAATGAGGGTTGCAGAAATGTATTTTTTATTACTACAATGATATATAGTTTTTTAAAAATAAGAAGTTGTCATTGTATAAGAGCTAGAAGTCCTGAAATATTGCCTGCATCTTAACCAAGAGTCTGATTTACTGAATTACCTTCTTAAATGTTAATGAAACCCAGTTTAAAAATTGAATCGGGATCAAACTGCTTACGATTTAATGAATAAACTATCTAAGAATCCATGTATAAACTTATTAAAATTATGAACCATGTTTTAAATTAATTTTGAATATTTCAAGTCAAAAAAAGAAAACCAATCTTCAAATCTTCTACAGGACTGCTTCAGCAATATAGCGATGCAATATATATATATATATATATATATATATATATATATATATATCACTAAAAGCCAATCAACATTTATACAATCCCAATATCAATAACAATCAACAATTTTAAACTGTTGTCAAGGAAACCTTTCTTTTAACAACACACACACATATATATACATACTAAACACCCCATAGTTATAGAGCATTTAAAATATTTTTCAGAGATTTCAGCTAAGCGTTATGCATTGTTTCTCTTTAATATATATCAAATTAATTTAACAGAAGAATGTTATTTATTTATTCTAAAGCATGCCTAGTTTAATATCTATTTTTTATTTTCTAATCAGATATGTATTCGAATTTATAGGTGTTTTTCATATCACATCATTTTAAATTTAGAGTGTGGAAAAAGTTTTTTTGTTTTGTCTTACAAATTTTGAAAAAATATGCCATCAAGTTTAAATTTTATCTCTTCTCATACAAACAGAATGAGAATTTGTGATGAAAAAAAGCTTTTTTTTTCGTTTCTCTACTAATCAGTATTTTTTGATATATTATTATTTACCTTGGATCATAATAAGAAATAGATTACATTAGACATATCTTTCAACATTTCATAGATAATGTAGTTGTTATGAATCAATGAGTATTAAATAATAAATATTAAAACATGTTTTGCTTAAGAAGAAAAAATATATATATTTAGATGCATTTCTTGCAACTTTATTATTATTTTTTTTTTGATATATGATTCTCAGGATATGATCACATCTTTGGTTTAATATTTATTAAATTATTTTCCTTAATAAAGCCTATCTTCAATTAATTTTCCTTTGTGGATGTGTGTATAGCTTCTCACCATAGTATGCACTTGTTTGTTTAAAGATAATTGTGTGATTATTACTTTGTTGGCAAAATGCTCAGATAGAAATTGGAAATGCTAACAGAGGAGAAATCTTAAGATAACGTAAAGAGTTAATATGAAACCTTGTAGAACTGATCTCTTATTAATAAAAGTGACAGCTATGTGACTAGGATTTTCCTTTTTAATTATAAAATAAAGCTGTTTTTATTAGAGTTTAGTCAAATGAATGATAAACTCTGGAAATAAAATCATTACCATTATGAGGTTTATTTGCAATATCATGTTAATTCTGTGATTGATTGAATTCTGATATAATATCAATATGATACAGAATTGTCAGAAATGCTCTTGTTACATAAAATGCTATGCCCAAGACTGGTTATATAATATGTGCAATTGTACCAACCTTATATTTATTACAATATGTAAAATGTGCAACAAATTTTGATAAATATAATATTAATATTGTTTAGTTATTTATTATTTTTTATAATGCTTTTTTACAACCCACTATTGATGGTTTTGATAAGTAGAAGTTCTGAAGAAGATTGCTGGGCAATCGATACCATCAATAGTGGGTTGTAAAAAAGCATTGTAAAAATTAATAAATAACATAAATGATATTACTATTATATGGATTTGGCAATGCAATAAGAAAAATAAAGTTATAATACTTCATAAAGAAATTTTGATAAATATTATTAGTTAGTATTTATATTTTAAAATAAGCTTTAAAACTTTGCTAGATGAAGATAAACTATTAAATAATTATTTATATAAAAGGACACTTTTTTAGAAAGTCAATCTTGAGACAAGTGTTATAACCAAATTTGTGAACAGTGATGTTGAAAATCCTATAGAAATAGTTTTAATATATATTTCTTAATAAGAAATAACACAAAGTTTAATTGTTAAAAAACTGCATCCAAGTTATCTTTTGTTATAAGATACAAAATAAAATATTATTCATAATGATGTTTTAATGATTAGTTAGACTATTATTAACTCTATCATGCCGAGCTGTCGTTTTTCACAGATGTATTTGTCACTGCTTGAGTCTAGTGTATGAATGGACTTTTGTAATTTTCAAATGTAAAAAGCCACTGATAATATATAAAAAAGTAAGCTAACAGCATTGGATTTACATCAATGTCATTAAAATTAAAAGAGTGATTAAAACTCCTATGAGTATAATGGATGGTAAATTACCATTTGCTTCTATATATAGTTTATGCTTCAAGAAATACATGAATAGATCCTAATTGGTTTAAAGAGTTGGACATTAAATGTAGGCTTGTTGAAAAGATTGAAATTGAGAAGAAAAGGAGAATTTTTTTTAAATTGTTTAATTGGAAGATGGGGGAATAAAAACTTTCTTTGCATTATCAAAGTTATTGCTGAGATGATACTTATAATATGCAAACTGCCCAAGGTTCCATTCACTCGATGAGAAGAAGACAAAAAGGCAATTAATGAATTGGTTAAAAACAATGTTTTAGAACCTACAGAAAAGTATGATTGAGCTACACCATTAGTAATTATTACTAAACTTAATGTTCAAATTCGTTTGTGTGATGGTTATCATGTAACTGTAAACAAAATGATTAATATACATGCATACCCTTCCTTAATGCCAGATAAATAATTGCTTCCTTGCAGTAATCTAATTTTTTCATAAAATTGTATCATTCCACCAGATATTAGTAACAAATAAGGCTTCAGAAATGCTAACATTACCCACTCATGTAGGTTATATGAATGTGAATGATTGTCAGTTGGGCTAATTTCTGCTAGTATTTTCCAGTCAAAATTGAGACCCTCCTTAAAGGATTTGAGAAGATTGACTTACAACTATGACAGAAAATTAAGTGGAAATTTGTTTATATAACATTTGCAAGAAACTGGATGAACTGGTAGCAAAACTGAACACCCCAAAATATATCTGAAAGATGAGCAAAGTATAATTTTTAGAGCATATAATTTCAAATAAGAATACATCTCCACCTCTCAAAAATGTCAAAGCTGTATCAGCTACCCCAAGGCTGAATAATGTAATGCAATTTCAAGCTCTTTTTGGACTTGGTAAAATTTTGAGTGATAGGTAAAGCTCATATAGCCAGACTCATGATTTATTAAGGAAGAACCAGAAACGGTATTGGTAATTGGTGAAAAAGTAAGCATTTTTGCATACCAAATCACTATCTACTTCAAGTGAATTGTTTATCAATTATAACAATATTTTAAAAGTAATGCTCACAACAGATACATTTGAAATTGGAGTTGGTACAGTATGATGACACTTAGCACATACAGGTAAACAAACTATTGCATATCTTCTTGTCTAAAGCTGAATTCAATTACAATCTGCTGCACAAGCTAAAATTTATATAGATTTATTAGTTTAAAAAAATATGAATGTATCAGTATTCTATTGAGAAAACATAAATAAGCTAATAATATCACTGATTGGTAGATCATTTATTCATTGACTTTAAGAGCATTTAAAAGACTATTTTCAAACTTCATTATTCTCAGTAATATGCAGAAAAGTTATATATTTTCCATAGATTATTTAAATATTTATGATTATTTTTACAAAATATGGATTTAGTGTTGCATTTAGATTTTATTCAAATATGTTTTATTCTTAAAAACTCATGTTAAGAAATTCATGGTACAATAAAAAATAAAATCACAACAGATTAGATATTTACAAACATTGTGGTATGACATAATTATAAATTAAATTTTAAATTTTAAAGTAGAATCTCAAAGTTTTATGATGACTTAAAAATAATTTGTTTGCATTTTAGAAATAAAATTCATTTAACAAAGTTTTTGTGGATTTGTTAATTATCTAATAAGAAAAAAAATTATCATTTTTATTATGTATTTTATCCTTTTTTTTTTCTATATTTAAAAAGTTGAAATATAATTTTTAAAGATGTTTTTCATTTCTAACATTATATTTCTAACACATCAAGTCCAATTTATTAAATTTTAATATAAAATAAAGATTTAATATTAAAATAAAATGTTGAATAATAACTCAAACAACCATTAGGGGAAGAACAAAGAAATATCTACAAGTTCAAGAATTAAACTAATCATATTTTTTTTGTTTTATTTGTTACTATTGTTTACATTAAAATTTTTGATGCCATTATTAATTAAAAAAGAAATAGTATATAAAAGTTTATTTTCATTTATAAGTTATATCATTAGTTATTTAATGAACATTTTTACTATTAAAAATTGTTCAAAAAAACAAAATAATTATTTTGTTAAAATTTCTATATATACCCATTTTAATTGACTTAACTAAACTATTTCCCATAGACTTCATGTATTTTTAGTAAAGAAAGAAATATGCAAGATTATCATTTGATAAAAAATAAATTCTTCGATCCCACTGTTGATTAAGGAATAAAAATTGTTTATAAATTACTCACTGTAGAATTAAATGAACAATATTCACATAAAAAATATTTTATTTGATTATATTTATATTACACTATCTATTATTGTTATTTTTTTTTATACTTTTTGACAGTAATATATTAAAATCTTCATATGTTTTTAATCTTTTATTACTGCTTTAAATTGTTAGGAATATTTTTATGATCTTGAAATATAAATGATTATATTTAATATACTTCTATAAATTTGCAGAACTGTTTTTTATATGTAATTTCATTATTATTTTATGATGATCTTGAAATTTATAAGTAACACGACATCAAAAGCAAATTATATCTATATTAAAAGAATTGCTAAATTAGTGTTTGTCAAATGACTAAAATCTAACTATAAAATATATTTAATTAAATATTTTAAAATTACCTAAGAAAAATCACACATCAATAAACTGCTTCCAAAATTCTATAATGAGACAATACCAGGACATTAGGTTGTCACAAAAAAGAGTATCAATTTTGAGGTCTGATCTATTTTAGTAATAATAATGTTTTATTATAATATATAATTGTCAAACATTATGTGTTTTCATTTACCAAATTTAAGTAAAAATTATGTAGTATATTTATTTACAATTTTATTGTTTTATTTTAACATTTGAATGTTGGTTAAGAAGAGGTTTTATTTAGTATGTACATATATATAGACAATGACTGAATGCATTTTTCAGCTGCCTTGCAAGCAAGTAGTTGGTTACAGACGGTTGTGGGTTCGTGTACCGGTCGATACTATGACATATGGGGAAAAAAAATAGAAAAAATATTTTGGAATATTATAATTTTATTGTAATACTTAGGGTTTATTTATTGAAAATGAATTTTTGTTGTTATTTAGCATTGCATTTATAACTTTTAATTGAGTCATGCCTTTAAATTTTGGGATAATCTGATTTATTAAAATTATATCTTTCTATACATTTTAATAATAATTATTAAATATTATAATGTAACTCTAAATAATGAGCTTTCATTACTATAAAAGGTGGCAAGCACCTTTAAAAATTATGAAATGTTTCTTACTTAGTAAAAGTATATTACTACTTAGTTATATCCACAAGCTTTTTGACAACGGGAACATCATGTTCAATTTTAGGAGTTAAAGAAATAAAAATATAAAAATCTAAATGTTATATTATTTATCAGTTTTATCCTGCTTTTTATCTTCATTATTATATTAATTGAATGGTAGAATAGTAAAAATATTAATATTATTTTATTCCTTACCTGACCAAATTAAAAATTATTTTTCTTGATTTTTAAATTTTTCATTAACATAATAGGAAAGTTATAAATGGCTTTTTATTTTATTATGAAATGAATTTCATAAAAGCAATATTTACTCGAATATAACAATTATTTTACACGCATTATTTCTTTATAGCACTTCAGGAGATAAAATAAATAATTGGTATTAGCAAACAAGAAATAAAAAATGAATTGGTATTAAAATATCTGTAAATTAATCTGTCTGCAGCAGATGGTCATTTACTGCCACTACTAGTTAAAGATTTTCTTTATTTTTCTACTCTAATTTAAAACAAATTTTCACTCATATGACTACTCTCAATTAGCTAAATGATTAAAAAAATGAAATAATATTCACTTGTAGATCATCCATTTTTAATTTATATCTGAGTATATTTTTCCTCCTGTTTAATTTTTGAATAGTAAATCATTCACATTAAACAAAATACACACACAAACACATATCTTGTTAGATTTAGTGGATCTTATAGTTAAAATAATTACCGACTTATAACATTTGAAAAGTCCAAAAAACATAAAGCATATGTTTATGTCGTGTGCATCAACTTTTGATTAAAAAAAAACAGAACAAAAATTCATACAAATCTTAGTATATAAAAAACTCTCCTAGATTATATTTAAATTTTTTATTGACAATATTAATTCAATTTATATCACTACATTATGAAGCCATTTATGTTTTTATCTTTACTTATGAGGTATATAATGATAATGTTAATCTTTTTTCTAGACTAAATTTTGACCATTGAAATATCTAGAAAATAATTTGAAATCTGTTTTGTACACCATCTGGTTTTCATTGAATTGACCATGGGTTATAGGTGGTTTTAAAATAGTCTACAACAAATATTAATATATTGAATATGTACCATTGCTTCTTATTAGGTTTTTGGTACCTCCTCCACATATCTATCACTTTATAAATATCTGCCAAATTTGAGGGCTATATATAATTATGCACTTGAGGGACAAAAGCACAAAAATACTATATAAGGAATAGAAAAAAATAATTTAATAACGAAATTCATGACAAGAATATGAAGAGATTGAATTAGTACATAATGAGTTATTGATGGATATTTGGATGGCATGTAGCATAAATAGAGACATGTTAATAAAAATGAAAAACAGCAAGACATTGTGAAGATAGAATTCAAATTTGAGAGAATATCAAGATCACGTTTTCTTCAATATTAACATCAGTTGGACTAATAAGCTAAAATGCTAAGATTATAACCCCTCTCCCCAGGTTGAAAGCAATGCTCAGAAAATTATTTATTTAATTGTCTAACAGAATGTAATTTTTTCTTGTGTTAGTGTATTAATATTATTCATAGAATAAAAAAATGAAGTAAAATTCCTAGAGATTGAAAGGGGATTTTGGCTGTTAGAGTCTATTTAATTAAATCTTCAATTTCTGATGGGATGGTGGATTTTTTTTTATCAGTTAAAGAATGCAATGCTGAAATGTAATTACGGAGAGCACTTTTATTCCAGGGATTGCAAAATTCCTCTTATAAGTCTTATTGTATTAGCCTTTAAATATAAAAAAGTCAGGCTAAACTGTCAATGGATCCCCAACTTTAACATATGAACAGCCACTAAATTTCAGAAAAGACAGGTTAAATTTTTAATGGATCCCTAGTTTTTTAAAATTAAAATCAGGTCTCAAAGTTTCAGACCCTACTCATGAGCCAGATTTGAGATTTCAAAGATTTTGATAGTTATTCATTATGTTTTTTAGGATTTAGGTAGCCTACAGTGTTTAAACTCTTGAAATTTCCTGTTTTTTTTTTTTAGATAAATGATAAATCATTTAATTATTTTATTTTTGTAGAAACAATGTTTCATTGTTTTATGTATTTCTAATAGCAAATAAAATTATGAAATCTTATTTAAATACAAATATGTATAGTATCAATTTGTCAGCTTTTTTTATTATTAAAAACATTATTAATAACAAATTATATACAAATATTGATATATTTGCAAAAGACTAATTATAAGTTACTCAGGCAAAAGTTTAATGAATTTACTACCATAATGGTACAATAAGTTGTTTGATTTCAATGATGTAGAATCCAAATTTGTAGAATGCCATATCATGATAACTAAACTGAAGAAGAATCCAGATATTTACTTTCAGGAATAAAATATATTAGGGAGGATTAATGGAAATAAAGGTTTAAGCCATGAGAGAACACAACTGAGGTAGATTATTGAATGCTAAGTTTTTATCATATTTTTCCTGGGTAAAAATTTGAGAGAATATAGGTATAAGTTGAACCATTCCTTGTTATTTCTTTTGAGTACATTGTATTTATTACTGTCAAATATTATGCATGCAAGCTACATAATTCTTAGTGTGAAAATAATTACAGATGCATTATAAGGTGTATTTTATATATTTTTAAAGCAATTGTTTGAGGTAGATTGTACACTTGTGAAATAAATAGGCATATGACAAGAAATATGAGCAGATTTGAAAAAGGTGCAGCATTTCTTTTGGATAATTATTGCACAATCAAATATAGGTTGAAGATTTAACTTGAATCAGTCATTAGAAAATATTTGGGTTGGTATTGTACCCTGTAATAAATAAAAAATTTCAACTATGAATGAAGATCACAAAGATTCTGGAATTTGGTTACAGTCTTAGCAACTGGAGGGTTTTCCCATAGATGTCTGGATGAATGCCATCTTATTTAAAATTTTAAATATGTCAATAAGATATTTGATGTTATACTGGGTTAATAAATCAGCATGCTCAATGGCATAATCTGTGAAAAAATATGTTGGACATATGAAATTGAAATAAGCAATGATACTAGAGGGATGATGAAACTAAGTATTAGATTAATGTGTTGCAATATATATTTTGGTTCTAATATAAGTTACAAAAAATTTGGTATGTATCACATTGAGTCCTCCTTTTTATATAAAAAGCATTCTATCTTGATGGATAAAAGATGTGAAGGCAAACCCCAGATGTATGCTTTTATTATACACTGAGCTTTATAATAAGTCTTTATAAAAAGCCTTATCTATAGATTATAGTAAAAAAGTACTCCATTAAGAAAAGAATTCACTATATAAATTTTCACACTTGGATACAGGTTTTTTAAGCAAAATGCATTCATTTTTGTATTGAATGTGTTCAAGATGAGACTGTTTAAATGGTGGCTTAATTGCATTTTAAACAGATTAATTAGGATGTCAAAAAAGAATGAGGAACTACTCAAGAAATATGATGGTAATTTATGGTCTGTAGACAGTTGCAACAAAGATGACATGCAAAATTATATTGTGGAACCAGTTGAAGATTGGATTTAAAATACTGAAAAGGGTGGGAATGTTTTGGAGGTCTCTGAAGATTATCA
Organism: Epiperipatus broadwayi; assembly: GCA_028023455.1. Taxonomy (NCBI): domain Eukaryota; kingdom Metazoa; phylum Onychophora; class Udeonychophora; order Euonychophora; family Peripatidae; genus Epiperipatus; species Epiperipatus broadwayi. The sequence goes on from JAQFVV010006210.1 coordinate 10,422,627, forward strand.
GAACATAATCAATGAAAAATATGGCTAAGAAAGAAAAAGATTTTCAATACATTGTTCAATTTCTTTAATCAGGGAATCTATATAAATTGCAAATAGCATTGATTCAAATGGTGATTCCTGTGAAATGCCATGATGATGTTTGAAAGATGTCAACAGATATATATATATATATATATATATATATATATATACTATATATATATATATATATATATATATATATATATAGTCCTGAATGCCAATCATCTAATTACTGTGTTTAGGAAGATGCTTTTATAGAGCCGTGAAAGTATATTTCCAATTAACTAGATCAAAAGTTGCCTTAAAATCAGCTTGGCATGCAATGTAATCTGTAAATTTGTTTTCTTTGGCAAACAAAATTGATTCTTGTAGTAAACGAGTAGCTTGAAAGGCATGATGACATTTTACTGCATAAAGTGAAGTTGATAAATTCATTGTTTTTTAAAAATTATTTTTGCAAAGATTTTTTGATTAATATTCTCAAATGTAATAAGACATAAGGTATTTATCAAGAGTTAAACTGTAGTTTATTTTTTTCCTGAGACAAATTATTATATTGGTAGAAAGTTTGAGGATGTTAAGATTGTTCAAGCAGAGTTTATTGCAGCATTTATATAGAATAGAAATTATGCTGCCTGTAGATATTAAGTGGGAAAACCTCTGCAGCTGTAGTGGATAATTGACAGATATTGACCAGTTGCTTTTAGACTAGATTTTAGGTGCTCAAGAATTTTCATGTCAACAATGGTGCCAGAAAGAAGAGTGTTATCTTTTAATAAAATAGGAATGCTGAATTTGAGAAGTTCATCTTTGCATAACTTACAATGGTTCTTACAAGGTTTGAGGGATTTGTTATTATTTTTTTAAATTTATGTGTTATGCATTCTGGTTGTAAAGAATGATTGATTGGTTTGCTTCATTTTGCATTTTACTGATAAAACTTTGGCATCATTTATTTGCAAACTTATCTTCAATATGCTTTTAATGAGGTTATTTAAGAAATTACTTATTAAATGGTTCAAGCAGCAATTGTTTAAATTTTTTTTGAAGATTAACCAAGTTTCAACTGAAGAAAGGCACTGTAGCTGATGATAGTAATGATCTGCGATCTGCACTTATTGTATTAAAAAGCCATCTATAATTAAATTTAAATTTTTCTAGGAATCTGTCATCTAAACGTAAACATATCAATGATGTGTTATATTGAAATTTGTATAATTTGATAGGCAGACAACTGTGGTCTGAAAATGAAATGCTGGATAGATCTATTAAAGTTTTAAAATCAGATGGAGTTGCAAAAAGACATCGATGAGAGATAAACCTTACTCTCCATTAAATGAAACTGCCCCAGGAGGGTACAAGGTTAAGAGCAATAGCAGGACAAGTAGACTAAGTTTAGATTGTAATGTAAATGTTAATCCATTATAAGAGCAATTGAAGTCACCACAAAAGATAAGCTTTTTGGCTTGAGTATATTGATATGAGGTAAAATTATTGTGACTGATAATTAAAAGAAAAAAATAATTGCATTAACAGATATGTGTACGATTTGTATTTTTATATTAGACTATTTCCATCATCTAATATGAGTATTGAATGTAATTAGAAACATTTAACTTTATTTAAATATTTTGAATACATTCAACTGTTAATAATAGCATACCAAAAAACACTTGAATGCATTTGAAATATTTAAATAAAGTTAAATTTTTCTACAGATATTCAATATTCATATTAGATAATGGGAATAATACAAAAAATACAACTAAAACACCATCATCACAAACCTTCAGGAAAACAATATGTATACTATGTTTACTTTTGTTAGCAGAAATTTTAATACTTATCTGAACTCCTACACCCTGTATGGGTCAAATGTTTGGGTTATGTATAAAAATATGGTCATTATTTAGAATGTTGGTCATAGCTGAATGAGTCAATAATGAAATTTTTGTTTCTGTTAGGATAAATATGTCACAATAGTGTTCCTTAAAAAATTGAGTTAGCTGAGTAATACTTTTGTGTGAATTCAGGCCATGCACAGTGATTGTAGCAATGTTTATATTATTCATATTATAAATTTGAATTGTGGATTGCTACTTTTTGATGATAGGATCAGATATTTAATTTTTTTTATTGTTCTCAAAAGCTAAAGGAGTGATTTGATCCATTGCACAACATGTGATTTTTATTAGTGGATTTTTTTTATATGCGTAACGTAGTAAGAGATGAGAACTAAATTCTTGTGTCTCAATCAGTTTAGTTCATGGCTTGGGAGAGAAGATTTAAATCCAGTGGGTCAATCTCAGACCAGTCCATGGTCTTGTGAGAGTGTACTTCCATGATTGACTCTTGTGATTGGGTTTCCAGACTTCCTGGTTTGTTTGGATTATTTATTTTGATGCTATTGGTCTTTTAGTTTGTTTATATTGTATTTTATCTTTTTTGAAATAGATACTGTCAGCAGACATGACAAAATCAGCAGAGTATATGCTTGTGTACTTATTTCTGAAATGAGTGAAGTGTTTTCAGATACATTTCCCCACATACTAGGTTTTTACTCATTATTGCACATGTGTTTTAGTTTATCAATTTTGCCACATTTTCTGAAATTACCAGTGGTATATTGAGAAGAAATATGATCCAATTTAGAACATTTGGAACTTAGAGATGGGTAATCTCTAATGCTGATGGTTATTGGAATATATTGCATAATGGTGTGATGAGGAAATTTATCTGGTGTGTACCTTTGTATTATCTTAATGGTCAGCTTCCATGAATTTGTGTGAAATCTCAGAAGATATAATTGGGATGAGTGCAATCGCATTTATCAATATTAAGTTGTTTTGGAATAAAACCTCCCAAAAGTGTTAATTTTATGTGATCTGTTTTTGATGCACTAATATTTATCCCAGTGGTTTCTTTTTGAAATTTTATTATTTCAAAATAGAAAATAACATTTTTTTTAGTGATTTCATAATATCATCATTAACTATGAATGTATCATCAAATAAAAAGACACTTTTCCCAGATAAAAGTTAAACTAACAAGATCAATACAATGTCTTTAGACCACTCAATAAAGTATAAAGGGATTTATGATAAGAGAAGCAAGAAGAGATTACAACTGAAATGCATGGGTAAGAAAAGAAATTGATACTAGTGACATTTATTATTTTTTTCTGAAATAGAGCTTGACTGGTTATATTGTTCAAAGAGTTGCTAATAGAAAAGCAACTAAAATTTTAAATTGAATACCAAAAGCTTTTAAAAATTGTAGGAAAAGATTACATGCAAGATGGATGGAGGAAATAACAAAGTTTGTTGGTATGGATAAGTGAAGTTAGAAATGAAAAGAACTGAATTCAACTTCTAGAGACCTTTATTCTGTAATAGATGGATATTCAAAAACGATACTCTCACACACATATATATATATTTCACTTTTATAATCAAAATGAAGTCTTCATGACAGATTGAGTTTGTTGATTGTTATTGATATTAGGATTGTCTAAGTATTGATGGATTTTAATGATTTTATATATATTGTTAAAAAGGAGTTGCCTTAACAACAGATTATTGATTGCTTTTGATATTGTTATTATCTATTTGTTGACTGCTTTCAATGAATTTACATTTATAAACCTATCTAGCCTTGAGCATTATTCACTTGTTATTTAAGTAATATTTTGTTGAAGTGTAGTTTGAAAATTATAATTGCAATTTTTTTTTAAGTGTCATAGCATCGGCTGGGGACGCGAACCCGCAACCCGGGCAATTGCCTGCAAGTGCAAGGCAGTCGCACTGACCTCTCGACAACTAATGCAAGACTATAATTAAAATTGACTATTTGTTAGGTTGCTTTCATAACAGGTTATATTTATATGTTTGATAACATTTATTTAAACTTCTTTGTATCAATAATTTCAGTCTTGGTGGTCAACATATTAGATCATAAATAAAGGTAAATTTCCACTTTTATCCTTAAAAGGATGCTGCCTTGACAACGGATTGAGATTGCTCATTGCAAATGATACTGAGTAAGTGTTGATTTCTTTCAATAAATTTACATTTACAAATCTATCTAGCCTTGAGCATGATTAACTTTGCTATTTAAGTAATATATATATATATATATATATATATATATATATATATATATATATATATATAATAAATAAAGTAATCTAGATAAATAACTTTAACTCATTTACTGTACGATTTCATCTCCATTTTTATTTGAATAGTCTACAATTCTAATAGATCACAATTTTTTTTAACTAATTGCTGACTAAGGATTGGAATATTTCCAGATTGGAGCCACATTATTAAAATATTCACCTTTTTATATATTTATTTTTATTATGGAAAAAAGAAACGTGATGAAGATATTAAAGAGATTATTTGGGAGCCTTTAACGTTTTCTAGCATTTTTAATTTAAAAGTAAATGTTTATATTCTCACACATGCAAATATATATTCGAATTTCTATTGTGTAAACTTTGTTCGACCTAATTTTAAATTTATTTTTGACTGTTCTTAGATATGAGCTACTATTTGTATTATTTTTCTGTAAACTAAACAATTTACAATGCAAATACTATTCGTATTTTAATCCCTCTTTTTTGCATTATGTATCAATTTATTTAATGACAACAACATCATATGATTCTTTGATAGACTTATTCATATGATTTAAAAAAAAAAACAGTTATTTTCACCATATTTTAGAGTTATCTATAATATGTTTGAGTAATCAATAGACAGCTATAAAGTTCCCATTTCAAGATATTTGCCTTCATCAGTAAGAACTAGAATTTAAAGTTGGAATTAATCCACATATGTATCTTGCATATACCGTTTGTTTATTCTTTAGTTCTATTTAAGCTAACCTAAAAATTAAAAATAAATTAAGGTTTTAAACCCAAGCTAATTCACTTGTGTAGTTATATACATCTGAACCCAAAACAGTTTCTATACATTTTAGAATTTTAGTCATGCAACAACTGTTAGGCATCTTTCTATCCTTTGGCTAGTGAGATTAATACCAACAACAGAATCACAAGAACCTCTTATATACCTATTCATATATTTACCAGATCAGTTACCTGATCATCTGTGTAGCTGTCTTTAATAGAATATTAGTTATTTTCTTATTGAATTTATTCAAGCCTGAATCATTATCAAAATCTATGTGGAAGTTTCAACTCAAATACAATGGAATATTAAAAAAATGACAGATATCAATTATTAATAAAATTTTCTTAATAGCTTTTATCTTTACAAGCCCACAAATCAATGATCATTAATTGTGCTGAATCTATTAAATGCATTAGAGTTTTGAAATAATTACTTTGTAATAAACAAAATATAATCAAACTCTGCTATACTTTCATATGAATGCAACCATGTTTATTTATAATCTGGATTTTTTTTAAAAAAAGAATTCTGAAAATTCCACTGATTAGTCAAAATATGACTCAATTCTGTTGGAACTTTTTTTTAGGTGTTTTTATATTTATTTCTGCTTTATCTTTTTTTTTTAAAAAGAATTTATAATTTTTTAAAATGTAATTATAATTTTCCTGATTTTTAAAGCTTTCTAATACTTTTATAATCTGGAAAGTGAAGTAAAATAAAATATTGTAAATATGACTCTAAAAATATACACAGAGGCTGGACTCTCCATATAGTAGCATCATTCAGTGAATGCCTGAGTAATCAATGGATGCAAGAAGGTTTGTGCATAAAATCCCTATCTAGTGCCTACTCATACAATTTCCCCAGACTAGTTTCTAGCTTGTGGCTTTTATCAGTGAGAAGCCTTAAATCTGAGAGCACTGCACCTAAATCTTAGGATCTAATGTAACCCTCCAGTAGCCATCTGTTACCTTACAAGCTAACTATAATGCTTTGAGTCCAAAATGAAAACACAATAATGTTTTCAATTCAAGATCATTAGCTTGTATAGTCATATAGATCTCAACTCAGTTCAGCATTCATACTTTTTGGTGTCTTTGGTTCTTTAATAACCATTTTCCTCACTGATGAAAGTCACAAGCTAGAAAGTAGTCTGGTGATATTGGATGAGTAGGTACTAGAAAGAGATTTTATGCATAAACTTTTTTGCAGCCATTGATTATTCTGGCTTGCATTGAGTGGCACTACTGTTGGAGAGTTTAGCCTCTGTGTAAACAGCTTATGTAAACATAAAGAATGGTGATCATGTAATGTTTACTGACTCTAAAATATTATGGAAATAGATAATATCTGACAAACAGACAGAAAATAAATATATATAAGTAAAACTTTTAATAAACAATATATTTATTTACTAGGAATGAAACAATAATTTTTATTTATTTTTAATTATAGTACAGACATTTATTCCAGATAGATTGAATTATCCTCATGCGTTTCCATGTTGAGAACTATGCTAAATTTTATTTTTAGCTGTCAATACAACAATTTTATGTTTTGTTTAAAAAATAAAAATTTAAGATAGTAGAGAAGCAATATTTATATATATATATATACTTCAATAACAACTTTGTCTAATGGAACTAAGAAATTTAATTAAGATATAACATACTAATTCTATAAATAGGAAGGACATTTATTTCACCACTTCAAAAAGATGGACAAATTAAGCAAAACAAAGAAAACGTCATGACCTATCGTAAAATGAACAGCAAACTAATTTGCATAAATTACAATACTCCTCCTCATCATCAATGACTGCACTCAGCTATGAATATGAAGTCTAAGAACTTCGAAAGCGCTTAGCGTATATAAACTTATAAACAAAATTAAACTTCTCTAACAAGTGTGTTAGCGCAGAATTATTAGTATTAAGATATTATAGCAATAAAGCTATTTTTTATTCTTTTAATTGCAATAAATATAATATTAAAAATGCAAATTTGTTTAATACAATCAAGAAATTTAAGCACATTTCTACTAAAGCAAATTTCATTTCCACTTTCTAATTTTTAGTTTCCGAATATGAAATAAATCTTTTTAGATAAATAATTTTGCACATTTCAACGTTCGTTTAAATGAATGGTATAAATAAATAACGTTTTTTTAAAAAGTTTTATTAATTATTATTTCTGAGAAAATTTACATTTTAATTAGCATATGTTTTTACCTTTATTAAACCCATGGAATAAATTTTCATTTTAAGTAGTATATATTTTTTGATGTTAGTCATAGTTATTAAAAATGCAAGATCACACAACAGGATATATCAAAGTCATTAAAAAGTAACTTAAGGCTCAATTGCAGTCTTTCATTGAATCTATACTCATAATTTTGGAATTGATGTTCCAGTTTATTCAGCACCTATTATAAAATATTTATCACCTAGAGTATTGGATTTTATAACAATAAAAATCTAGAATTATTTTTCAGTCCTATTATATATGATTTGGTGCAATTTCAGAGTGTTGGACTTTGAATTCAAGGTCTATGTATTATGGCCTAGTTCTGTTACTTCCAGAGTTCAAACTTTTTATGATCTCCTGATCAATAAACCATTTGATTATTTGTTATAATCCCTGACACTTATAGTTGGCCATTTGTAATGATTAATAATTCTATCAAAAGTTACAATTGCTCATAGTGATGGTCAACATTCAAGCAGTTCTGTTATCAAAGAAAACTGGTTCAACAACTGCAAAACTGATACAGAAAAAAAATCTAGGTAAAGTCAAAAATATTAAAAGCAATAATATGAGTAAATAAATATGCAATATTTACATAAAATACTAAAGTTAAAAAATATTAAGTTAAATAAAATAATATCATAAGAATATTATTGTTTTAAATAATGTAAAACTACTCTTTGCTCATGTACTATAAAATAGACACACACTCCTCCATTAATAAGTGTTTTAAAATTGTAGGTGATCCACAATATTTCATAAGTGTATAAATTGCTCTATTATCAACTATTATATATATATATATTATCAGTCAACACAGACTATCCCAATATCAATAACAATCAACAATCTCAGCCTGTTGTCAAAGGCAACCTCCTTTAAAAATAAAGATGGATTGACTAATAAAGTTCAGTGTCACAGATAGTTAGAAAGGAAAAACGTGTCTTTTCTGTGATATAAAATCTGAATTTATGCAAACAATATGCCAATTAATAAATCAGGCTAGCAATAAAATCAAGCTCTCAATAATCAATAATCAATCAATAAATAATGGTCACTTTAAAGAATAAACTCCAAGCTTAGGTGGATTAACTATGCTTTTAAAACATTTATTGATGGGATACTGTTTGTCTATTTTATAGCAAATGTATGAAGAATAGTTAACTTCCACAATGTTTTATAAGTGTATAAATCATTATATTATCAATTATTATATATTGTTTTAACTCTTTAATAATTCAAAATTCCTACTGGTGGGTTCAATTAAAGTTCCAAACTTTTGATTGGTCAATTACAGAATTTTTTAATTTATTTTTGTATGCATTTATTTGTTTATATGCAAAACAAAATTTTTACATATGTTAGATTTTTGTATGGAATATTAAAATGCAACATTAAGTTATATTGATTATTGTAAAATTATTTTTCATATTAACACTATTTGTAAATAATTATTATTGTACCAATATACCAGGTGGTTTTGGTACAGGGAAGAGTGGCAGATGTTGGATTTAAGATTCATAGGATACGCTCATATCGATCACTTTTAACACTTGAGATTTTTATGAACTCTTGCATAATAAAGCCAATTTCTTCTTATATTATTTATCATATGAACATAATATTTTTAAAGTAGCTCATCAAGCCAAATACATATTATAAGGTACTACATGTTCAATTGCTCAGGTGGTCACCTGGTGTTTAAGCACATAAATTTTAGCTTGAACACAATAATTTTATTTAATTGACCAAATAATATTTTTTTTAACTTTCCTCAATTGAGAACTGATCAGAGCCTTCCAACTCTTTTGTCATTCACACTCACTATTATAGTAAATCATGCAATTATGAATTGTATATATAACAGTATTTTTATTTTATTTTACTGTGTGAAAGTTTTAAATTCTATTTAAAAATCTCACAAGTCTATTATGTTTCAAAGCTGGAATTTACTTATCTTTACATTTCTATCTAATTTGTTTTTTTTTTTTTTTTTCAAATAAATATATAAAAACTTGGTAATTAAACACAGAATATTTTTTCACACTTTTTTACAACTAAATAAAATAGGAGCATTGAAAATAAATATCGATAATCACATTAATTCCCTTGCGCATAATGTTTGCTAACCTATAGGAAATTCATAATCATCTGTACAATAAATAGACGTGTTAACAATTAATAGTAAGTATTAAAAAAAAGATGAAAATAATTTCGATCATTGAATTCTAATAGTTTACTCTGCAAATAAAAAAAAAAAAGTATTTATATAATAAAGAGAATCGAATTGTTTCAATATACTAGTTGATAAAATATTAATTAATAAATTAAATTAACAGTAATATAAATAATAAAAGATTTCAAGGAGGATTTTTTTATGCTTTTTAAAATAATCTTTTATTTCTGCATGCTTTTTTTTTTTTGGATAACATTGAAAATTGAAGTCTATTATTCAAAAGTTGACACGTATGAAATTGTTACAACAATATTGTTAATAGAATGAATCACCTGATCAGGTAAATAGAACTTAGGTAATTTCATAATTTCATAAAAAATGCTTAATTTAATTAGTTGCTTTTTTTTCTAGTAATCTCTTGCTTTCATTTTTTTATTTTTTTAAAATTTTATTTTAATAACTAATAATTTTCTATGACTACCTTATAAAAATCTTAGGAATTAGAATATTTCGGTTAAACTTATAAAAGCATCTAACAGTCATATATACTTATACATTTTTAATACAATCGAATTTTTTAAAAATGATATATTCGTAATGCAAGCAAACGCATGCACACAGTCATATATATACCAAAAACTAATCTTGTCAAAAAAAAATTAAAAAAATGCATTCACAAATTACTTACCTACTCATCCCCCTCTAAATCTACTTTTACCTTTAACCTCATCATTGTTACACTATAATATTTTGTCATGTGCACGCACGTACCTATGGTTACATATTATACTGATAGATAAAGTTATAATTACAATTTTTTTTATTGATGACAATATATTTCTAATGTTTACCAAAAGATTTCATAATTTTAAATACTTTTGTCAATAAGTTATTTAAAAACAGCAAATAATATACTTTATAAAAATATTTATTATAGTTATCTTTAGTAATATTTTCATTTAAAATTACATTTTTGATTAGTGAGAATTATAAATAACATTTTTTTTTTGTTTAAAAACTTATCTGAAATACTTATCTAATGATAAAAATATATATACTGAATACAAGTGTTTTATTTTAACCAGTAATTAAAAAAGCAAAAAATGGCTGTTTCGAAAGTTCTTGATGCTTGCTTACATAAACTCATGTTTTGTTTTCAAATATTGACTAGAATATCATTAATTAATATTGTGTTCAAAAGTTCTTTACATTATCTTTATATATTTTTAAAAGTTGAGATTTTAATCAATATATTTTCTGATCTAATATTATACATGAAGATTTCAGTGGTTACACTTTTTATCGCTTTATTAAAAGCTAATTATTTTGTAGTTTAAACGTGGATGCTTAGCTTATAAAGGAAACGGAGTAAAACAATTCCAAAATAAATGTACTGAATCTCAAAATAAAATAAATTTAGCTATTTTGGCTCTTTAGATAACATAGGACTAAATTAGTACTTAATTTAAGCAATCACGTTTAAAAATTAACAATTAGCTTACTTTGCATAAAGTTTTGTTTATGTTAAAGACAAAAAGGTCTTGGTTTGGCTTTGAAATCAAGTTTATTTTGATTTTTTTAATTCAAGTTTTTAATTTTTCATGTATAAATGACAGTGAAAATTTAAAAGATATATATTGATCAGAATATCATTAAGCAAAGTATTAATTTATAAAGAAGGTATGTTAATTGTTTCGAAGTTAAGAGACCATGATTAGGGAATTACTTAGAATGACTAGTTTGCATTCTAGAGATTTATTATATTTTTTGTTTGCAGCAAAAAAGTTGTATTTAAAACCTAGACAATCTAAGATGATATTTTCATTAAAATAGATTGTTGAAATAAAAAATATATATATAAAGGTAAATTTACTGAAAAGTTTGTAGTTAACGTTGCTGGTATTTTTACATTTTGTACATGTTTATATTAGCAGGTTCATTAATTGGAAAGTTATGCTTTGCTTTTAATACCCAATTCAACAATAAATTATTTCTTTCTTTTCTGAGTTAATATAATAAATGACTATTAATGAACACCTATGCAGAAAAGGGCACATTTTACTTAAAAAAATATTCAGCTTTATTACTGCATAGCATTTGATATATCATGTATATTATATTTATAGCTTGCAGTACTATAAATCTAGATTTACTGGTATTAGTATGTATACCATGATTAATTATCTATTCAACATATTAAAATTATTCAAATAGCCCATTTTTTAGATAGAGAGATGCTTGTGTCCTTTTTATTGATCAAAAAACCACCCTTTGCTATTGCCCAGGCTGCTTTTATCTTCTAACCTCTGTCTTCTCTCTCTCTCTCTCTCTCATGTATATAATTTTTGCTTTTGATAATTTAAATCTAGGGACAGTTTTTTTGATTTTGACCAGTGAATATTAATGAATATTCTTTATTTTTAAGCACTCTGTTGTATAAATATATTGGGCCAACTAGTTGACAGTTTGGCCATGACTCCACATAATATAATAAGTTGCACACAGGTTGGTTGCATTTAATATTATAGATTATTTGATATGTAGATTCATTTGACAGTATATCTTTGGAATTGTTAATTAATTGGTTCAGTGATGGAGTGGTTTGAAACTTATGTTGAATGTATCTTTGTAAATCCTTTTTAATTTAAGTGTGACTTTTGAAATGTAAGGGAGACTAATTCATTTTTTAGACTTCTCTTGTGGGATAGGGATTTTTTGTTGTAAAATCTCTTTATAGTATTAAGTAATAAATTATAGATTTATGCTTTATGTTTGTCCAAATTATAATAATATTAAATAGTGTTATCACACTTATAACATAAAGCTATATAAATTAATAGCAATTAATCAATTAAAATGGCTTAGCACTTTTGAGAAAATGTATTTCTCATAATCATAGCCTGTTATGACTCATTCATTGAAATCATTCTATATGTATAATATGCAAACTCTATGCAAATGAGTCAATTAGCCCATCTTTTTGATATAGCAAAACATGCTTCTCTACAATTAATGGTGAAGGAGTCTTCTGCTATGAAGTAAGCCTACTTTACTTTATGTTTAACATCATGCCTCTCAATACAAACTAATTTTTGCAGAGATGGGTTCAAACTTGTGTCTGGATACTTTTTCATGTTGTGCAAAAATTCAAGTTCATTCTGGGTTAGTACGTGACTTGTTATACCTATACTTATGTTGTGACAACCTAGTAGCTATGGTGGCTCTGGTTTCACCATAGTATGAGGATTTGCATCCTTTGTGAAGGCATGCCACATTATACATGGCCTGAGTTCCGATCAGAAGCTATGGTGTCTTTAGTGTTGTTAATAAGCCTATTAGTTGAGAGAGGTGTATGAAAGCTCAAATGAAACTCTGTAGAGAAATTTTTATAGAATGTCTTATGCAAAGAGGGCACATAAGGCAACAACAGCCAAGGCTTGTTATCTCTAACTCTGTGTGTTCCTATATTATTAATAAAATGTCTAATCTTACTATAAACTACACTGTGCTTCTATCCTGATTTATGTGTTATTTCTATAAGAAAACCTTTAAGTTCTGAGTATTTATCTGAAGCTCAAGTTATTGATCTGGGGTGAATCACTTCTTTTATGTTTATAGGTTTAAACATTTTTTGTAGTCTAGAGATTTACATTGTTTTTGAATGTATAAATCCAGAAATATAATTCCTCTATTGCTGTCTTCTGTCTCCATGAACCATGAAAGTGTTGATGCTTGTCCCAATTCTTGCTGTATTTTATTTATGTGTATGTCTTTTAAATCTATAAACATGCATCTAAGGTATATTAATTCTGGGTTTGAAGACACAATCTTAGAAATAGTATCCTTTTCAATTTTGGCCATGAATAGAATGCTAATGAAGTCACTAATGAGGAGCCTCATTGGTCATCCATGGTTCAACTTGTAATATTTTTCATTCGCTATTGCTGTGAGGTCTTTATTCATTTTAGTATGTCTGAGATAAACTCTTTTTTGTGAGATTGATTATTGATTTTGACAGAGCATACTTTTACAAATCAGCTAAAAACATCACTATATGGATGACTGAAGATTTGGGATTCGGTACCTATTCAATCAAATCATATAAATTTGTTAAAATTAAAAACATGGTAATAGATGTCAATAACAAAATCACATCACTGGATGTAAAAGAATTATATGGCTCAGTGTCTAGAACAGAATCTATCAAAGTTATTGGCAAATTGTTGAATAGCATTAATTATGACCCTTGCAAAAAAAAGTTCACCATAGATGTACTAAAATGAATAGGTCAAGACAACACAGCAGTATCAAATGAATGATATTACAAGATAAATAATGAATGGCCAAAGGGACTGCCCATTAGTGGCATATTTAGCAGCCCATTCTTGGCAAAAATTAAAAAGAAAATCATTTCTAAGTTTGTGTCTTCTAACCTAGAATTAATATATATTAGATATATTGATGGCATGTTTAAATGTTCAAAGGACATACACATTAATAAAATCCTGCAATAATTAAAATAAGCATCAACACTTTCATGGACCATGAAGAAAGACAGTAACAGAGCAATTAAATTTCTGGATTTATACATCCAAAGAAATATTGTAATATGTGAGATTACAGAATGATGCTTAAACCTATAAACATAAAAGGAGTCATCCACCCCATATCAATATCACCATTTTCATACAAATATGAGAGTTAATGATTTTTTGTATACAAATCACAATTTGTGTAAATATGAATGTGATAAAAAGACAATACTGAGGAGTATGTAAAAAATCTTCAAAACATAGGATATATTTATAACAAAATCATTAACACTATAATTAGATTTTACAACAAAATAAAAAATCCTCATTCCACTCAACAAGAGGAATCTAAAAAATAAATTAGCCTTCCTCACATCCCTAAAGTTGTATATAAATTTAAAAAGATTAGCAAAGACAAATTCAATGTAAACTTTCAAAATCCCTCTATCACTGAACCAATTAATTAACAATTCCAAAAACAACATGTCCAATGAATCTGCACACCAAGTGGTCTATAAAATTAAATGCAGTCAACCTGCATGCATCTTAGCATATTTTGGGGAATCGTAGGTCAACTTGTCAACTAGATATGCCCAAAATAGATATTTATACAACTGAGCCCTTAAAAGTAAAGAATGTTTATCAGTATTCATTACCACAAATAAATAACCAGCCATAGATTTGAATTATCAAAAGCAAAAATTATGTACATGGAGGGAGAAAACAGAGGGTGAAAGTTAAAAGAGGCCTGGGCAATAAAAAGGGCCCTTTTTGATCAATAGAAGGGATACAAGCATCCTTCTATCAAAGAAATGGACTATTTGAATAAAATTTTAATATGATGAATAGCTAATTAATCATAATAAGTACACTAATACCAAAAATATAGAGTCCTATTACTATGAGTATGATATAAATGATATATTGAAAGCATGTTAGACAGTAATAAAGTTGATTATTTTTATAAAATATACCTTTTCTGTAAACATGTTTATTAACAATTTTCATATCTAAGTACATTGCAATATCATATTGCTGACTGAGCAATGTTATCTTAAACCTTGACAAATGGTGTTGAGAATTAGAAAATTTCATTCCTAGATTTGATACAAATGTAAGAGCTATGAACTTCAATTAAAAGATGTAGAGTGTTATTGTTTGATGAAGCATCACTTATTTTGGTGTAAAATTATGCCTGCAAATTTTATGAGATATATCTGACATATTTGATGCACCCAAAATAGATTAAATGATAGACAACACATTAAATCTGTATTCTTTCTTACAGAATATTTAAATAGAATATATGATGTTCTTTCACATAGTTTCATACCAATCATCATTATTACATGCTATCTTTTCTCAGCATAACTTTTTATTGGTATTCATCTTATCATTTTGATTTTATTAGCCTCCTGGTGCTCTATATGGACATTTATATATAATCAATACATATGAAAGTATTAAAACACATTTATAAGTAAGTTTAAGTCAATAAAAATTCACATCCAAAAATTGATCTGTCTGATTATATATTCAATCTTGGAATAGAATAAAGGTAGACATTATTCTCTCCTTTCAAAAGATTGAAACAATATTTTAATAATTTTTTTTAGACATTCATTAGAATAGAGATTATCCAATAATGAATAATATTTTTATATTGTAATTTTCACTACACCACTTTTATGAAAGATAGGGACTGGTTTCTAACAGCTTTTAACAGCTTGTAGAATAATCATGAACATATGAAAACATATGAAAAAGATCTGTGATCCCCAAGATATATATTTCATGCTCAATAAGAACTCAAGAGTTGGCCCAGACCACAATCTTTCACACATATCTTTATCATTGTCCAATATATGTGTAAATAGCAAATTACTAAGACGTAGTAATTTGATCATTGTATATATATATATATATATATATATATATATATATATTGGACAATGAGAAATATATATGTAAGAGATTGTGGTCTGGGCCAACTGATGAATGCTGGTTGCATGAAATCCACAACTTGGTGATCATAGATCTTTTTCACATATTGGTAATATGTTTATGATTACATCCCCCCCCCCACAAGGTGTTAAAAGTGGATAGAAACCAGTTCCTACTTTATGTGAGAGTGGTGTAGTAAAAATTAGATTACAGAAATATTTTCCATTATTGAAACACAATATCTTTCTCTCCATTCCAAATATTTTTTATATGTGTCAATCTATTCTTATTGCATTCATTGAATCATCCTATCACAATATTTCTGCTATTTATTATATATAATCCTTTTGTAAAGTCTAATAGAAGTACTGTTGAAAGATAGTTATATTCTTTATTGGATATTATAGATTTTTTTTTTTTAATTTTTGCATCTACAATAAATTTATTATCTATTGAAAAATTAGTAATATGATTGTTTTAATTCAAAATTATCATAATTTTTTTTAAAAAAAATCATAGAAATAATTTGATTTAAAAAGTTGGTTTTTTCATTGTTTGGATTAAATTTGGTATTTTCATTATGACTTAATTTTTTTATTTTTATGCAGTTTTTGGCACTCAATTTTTTGTAATTTTTAGTAAAGCTTGTTTAAATTAAAATACCTATTTCAAATAATATTTTAATGTATTTAATTTCACTGTATATAAGATTTTATACGTTCAATAGAATGAATGTTCTCAATTATTTGTAATTTTCTGCAAAAAAAAATATTTTTAAGTTCTATATCAGAATAGATTTTATGGTAATATCACACATAATTTTTTACCAAAACCACATAGTTTACGACTTATTTACATGTATAATTTGAAACAAATACTCCATTTAATGTCAATTTTAATTAAAATGTTTTATGTCAATTTTATTACATTTAATTAATATCATCATTATCATCATTTTAAACAATTATAAACTCATTGCAAAATGAGTCTCTCTGAGTTCAGTCCAACTTTTCCTGGCTTTAGCATCTCTTTTCCATATAATCCCAGCACACTTCTTTATTTCATCCATCCATCTTATGTGTAGTCTCTTTCTAGGTTTTTTACAATCTCTAGAGGAATTGAGTTTAAAATTTCAACTGTCCATCTATTATCATTTTTTTTTAGAAATATGTTCAGCCCAAATCTATGTCAGTTTCTTAAATATTTCAATGATATTAGTAACACCTGTTTGTTTTCACACTGATGTATTTTGTTTTTGATCTCTTCTTGTTACTCCTAACATCTCTCAATACTGTTGAATGGTCTGAAGTCTAATTATGAATAATGTATTCATACATATATAGACAGACTTATATGTATTTGAAAATATACAAATATTTTTGGCCTCCCTATTTTTAAAATTAGTGAATTTAAAATACACTGACAAATACCAGCTAAAGAGAAAATTATAATAATATATTTCCATGACATTTGTCATTCATTACCCTTTTTTTTTCAAATTGTTTCACCACATGTAAACATATTTAATAATTCCATTATGTAAATTGTCTATTTATTCTGCTTCTAGCTTTAATTTTCAAAACTGACTTTAATAGATTCCAGATCTGGCGTTTAAATCTAGATATTGATTGGTATTTTTTGGAATTGGATTTATCTAATCACAATATACTAACATCTTTCCACTGCAGGATGAATGAAGGTCTGTTCAAATTTAATCAAAATTTTTTGAACTCTATTTTTTCTTTTCCATATTAAACTAAAAAAAAAAAAACTTCCATATTTTATCTATTCATATACCATGATTTCTTTCCAGATCTTTACAATTTTTTGAAACCAAATTTAAAACTTCAACTATCCATATATTAAATTCTTTTCTAGCAATATATCCAGTACAGCTTCATTTCAGCTTTTTAATTGTTTCAATAATGTCTGTAATACTTATTTATTTTCTCAGTTATGATTTCAATTTATAATCACTTCTTATTACACCTAACAATATCTTTGTATACTTTATTGACTGATCTGAAGTCTTTAAATGGCTCTTCTGATACTGTCAAAGTCTTAGACCCATAAGTAAAAAAACTAGTGAAATACATATATTAAAAATCTTTCTTTTCTAAGCATATTACTTTTTAATATTAAATTATTTCTATCAAAATCACTCTATTCAAGTTTAATTATATGATTAATTTCATCCATTACATTTTATTCAGTATTAATTATCTGACAGATATTTGTAATTGCATAATTCATGGTTATCAGTCTTTCATAGTGTTTTTTTAGACAATTCATTGAATATTAATTTAATTTTTCTAGCATTTATTTTTATTTCTACATTTTAACTTTTATCTGATAATTCTTGTGACATTTTCTAAAATTCTGAAGAATTATTTGCAAAAAACAATCACATCATCT
The DNA here is from genome assembly GCA_028023455.1 of Epiperipatus broadwayi. Taxonomy (NCBI): domain Eukaryota; kingdom Metazoa; phylum Onychophora; class Udeonychophora; order Euonychophora; family Peripatidae; genus Epiperipatus; species Epiperipatus broadwayi. The sequence goes on from JAQFVV010006210.1 coordinate 10,440,880, forward strand.
GTGAGATACAGATGACTTAAATAATCTCCATTTAATTTTTCTTCCTTAGCTTTCTATTTTAAATCACAAAATTGCTTTAAAATTTTCAAGTTATGGAATCACTCGGTCATATAGCCTCTCAATGTTAATTTTTTTAATATCATTACTCTTACTGTATTTTAATAAATAGTTTTCAGAATACAACAATATCCTAAGCCTGGTGATCCATAGCTTTAATAACTGTAGGTTTTCTGATAGAATAAAATGCCTTTTCAATAGTCTACATAGCCTAAACATAATGAAAGCTTTTATTCATTCATATTTTCTCTTCAGTCTTAAATTCTATTGGTTGAAAAGTTTTAAAAAATATTTTATCCTCTAATAGTTCTTTCCAAATATTTTTAATTTTCTTTAATTCACACTTTTCATTTATGTTCTTAGGCTGTTTAAAAATTTCTATAGCCTCCCTTAGCAGTCCCTGGTCATATTGTTCAATTTTTATCAGAATATGTTCAATATGACAAGAGACTTTTAAGGGAAGCTATAGAGATATTTAAAAAGTCTAAAAACAGAAATGAAAAATGTGAATTAAAGATAATTAACAATATTTGGAAAAAACTATTGGAGGATGAAATATTTTTTTAAAACTTCTCAATCAATAGAATTTAAGACTGATGAGAAAATAATAAAGGAAATGAAATAATAGTTTTAAATCTCACCACACACATTTTTATGTAATGGAATGAGTCCACCTTTTCTTTGAGCTCTGATTTTTATAAACATATCTTCGTAAACATTATTGGTAATTCAGAGTAAAATTGATTATTCGTTTAATAAATATTTCCATATTTCATCTACCTGATACATTAACTTTACTTTGAATTTCCAACAGTATTTACAATGGTATACTTATAAGCATAAGAGCTCTAAAATAGGTGAATTCATTCTATTTTTGATCCTTTGTTCAACATTTAGAGTGCTTTCAATGTATAGCCTGAGTGAGAGTGACTTATTTTGTTTGTTTACATGTTTACATTGACCTATATTTAATTCAAAGTTTATATATATATATATATATATATATATAAACTTTGAATTATATATAAATATATATATATATATATATATATATATTAACTTTATTATGCTTACTATGTTATAATGAGGATTATATATATGTAATTAGAAGGGATTTGAACTCAGACTTTCCTACATTTATCCATATGTGTGTGGGAGTTGATGATCTGGACAACTGATGAGTGCTGGTTCAGCACAAAATACATATATTGATTCAGAGGTTCTGCTGCAGGCATCTTGGAGAGAGAACTAGTCATTTTTTCATCAGGATACAATGTGCAGTATATTTCAGGGTCATACTGAAAGGTGAACTACATAACTCCTTACATTTTTATACAATAACATGCTTACATTTTCACCCTTATTTAAAATTATTGTAGGACATTGTATAACTCTGCCCTAATTTCAGCATAGAATAAAAATAAAGGTGGTTCAAAGATAAATTGTCAATAATATAAAAAAATATTGACATATATTTAAGTAATTTCACATTTTAGTAAAAAAGTTGTAGGCAAATTTGAGTTTCTTTTAGAATAGCTTTTTGTTTCAACTTAACAACTTTTAAAGTAACAAAGACAATCCAGAAAAATATAGAAATGAATCATAAAAAACTTTAAGTCTTTACATTTAAAGTATTTCAATGTTCATAGCTTCAATTCATTTAGAAGGTCAGGATAATTCATAGCCTAGAATACATGTTAGTTACCAAAACATCAAAGTAATTGTTTTTTGCTAAATAGAGAAATTTAGTGCCATAATTTACACAAAATTTAGTGTTCAGAAGGAGATGTGATTTATTTTGATGAGTAAAAAAAACATATCTTGCAAAATAATAATGAATAAATTTAGCCTTTCATGATAATACAGCCAAAAGTATTTATAAATCTTTCAATTATTAATCATTATGCCAAATATTTATTTAAAATTTTGATATATTAGGTGCTAAATTAAATGCAAAACTATAAGACTGATGGATTAATCCCAAAACTGAAGTAATTTTTTATGTAGCACAACTGAATGAGGTCATGTCTGAAAATCATGATATGTCCTCATTGCTGAGTTAAAACTTATGGGATTTTCAAATATAATAAAATTATTAAGATAAGAAATCACTTTACAGACCTGTCCAAAACATATTATATATTCTATTTACTGAATTCCCTAAAATATTTGTTATAGAAATAATCAGGTATGTATAATATTACAAAATATAATGAATAAGCCACCATTCTATTGTGAAGAGTTCATTCTAAGTTAATTAAATTTGAACATAGCCTTGTAATAGTATCTTTGTTCTATTATTTACTTTGAATTATTTTTATATTATAAAAAATATCGTTTAATTTTCATACGTTTTTTTAATATAGGTGGCACTACTGTTGTGTTCAACTTAGTAAATAAAAAATCAGATATATATATATTTACATTGCAATATTCATATTACAGATTCAGTCAAAATTGTTTCTTGCAAAAATATATTCTGCATAAAATTAAAAAAAGAGAAAAGTTTCTCAAAGGAAATTAGAAAATAGCAATAAAAAAAGTAAGTGAAAAGATTTTTTTTAACCAAAAAAAATGTTTATGCACAAATGTTTTCCACAAGGAACAATAAAAAGTAAACAGAAAAGAAAAAGCACTAAAACCAATAATAAGTTTAATCCGTTTGAAAAGACATATTCATGATGATATTGTATATATAATATATTATCATCAGTTTTGAACAATCGACAAAAGATATTTTTTTCACAATTATTTCACTTCATTATTCTTAAAATTTTAATGAAAGGTTTATTTTCTTATTTCTTAAATATTTTTTGTCTTTTTATAAGATGTTGGTTTCTTTATATATATGTATATATATAATTAGAAACTATTATTTTGTTCTACAATATGTATAAACTTGTTGAAGCTGTGCTTTATTAAATGTCTATTTATATATTTTATACAAAATATTAGTTTTAAATTCATATGTTAATTTTATTATTAGTTTTTCAACACATTTAGTTTACTACATTCTCTATTGTAGATTTTAGAATTTGAAGTATATATTTTAATATTTGTCTGTTTATGAATGTATATATTTGTTATTAAAATTAGAATTGTAATGATGTTTTAAATGGATTGTTAAAGATTTTTGAAACATGCTCCAATATTACATACAAAACTGGTAGTTAGTATAATTCTATCAAAATTGTCAGTATAAAAATAAATGTTGTTAAATACAATCTAAATCACATCATAGTGTATACAGAAGCTGGCCACAAATATTCATACATGTATTAAAAACGAATAAAAAGGAGAAAGAAAACAAAACAGAAAGTTTTCTAATATTGATTTCTCTTTATGTCAGTACAATAGATTTATTTTAGTTAAATTAAATAAAATAAAAATCCTGAGAAAAATAAATTCAAAACAGAAAAATACAGATTTATTTAATTAAATAAGTAAATAGAATAAAGGAAAAAGTATATAATTAGTCCTGAATATTTGATATTTTATGAAAATTTAATTAATTTTACAAATTTTATATAATATATCTGAAGTGTTATTCTTAATGTAATTAAGGATATAAAATCTGATTAAATAAAAAAAAAAACAGATAAGTCAAGAATTTATGTGCTAGACAAATGTTGGATTAGAGAATACCTTTCAAAAATCAGTGATGAGAAGAGTATAAAAGAATTAAAAATCTTTTGTATGATGCCGTGTCTTATTGGTATTTTCCAACTTCTCTTTAAGTCAAAAGTAAAAACACCAACAGGGTCTTTAAAAACACAGTGTTCAATGTAAAGTTGCATGAGGTAAAAATACAAGTATAGTACTAAGAAAATAGCAAGCAAAATATGGTAAATATTTTACCCAAAACCTGTAATGATGATGAATATCACATGTTATATTTATCTTTGTCAGGGCCAATATGTATTCATTCTGGCCTTATCACAATTTAACAGTACAGTAGGAAGTCAGCATCCTAAAGAATGCTATAAATTGTAACAAAATCTGAAAGTAAGCTTGTCATTTTTGAAAGATATTTACTATTATCCATGACATCCATCTACCAAAGGCTAATCTACTAAACTGATATAATAAAATATATGTCAAATGAAAAAAATGAGAAATATTGAATCTTCGATCAGCTGACTGAAGCTGTATCTAAAATTAATCCATTCTTAGCTATTAAATCTAGCAAAGTATATGAACCAAAGGTGGATCAGGTAGCTGACCAAATTGAATGTTTGCAGTTTGAAGCTACATGAAATCAAGAACCTGTCATAATTGTGTATTTTTCTAATATCCTCATGAATGATGTTAACCAGGAAATCAGCTGACCTGAATGGTTGCATAAATTTAAAATTACATATGATCTCAAAGTAAGAATCCTGAATAACACATAATGTGATCACAAAATGATTAAGAAATAGATAAGATTTTGTTATTTTATTTTTACTAGTAAGCATAAAATAAAATATATCTAAAGTAAAAATAAAATATTAGAATTTACTAAAATTGAATGATAGTATATTTGTGTAAAAATTAATATTTTTCCTACTCAATATTTCACAAATGCATATCAATAAATATATTTTTATTTTATTAACTTTTTTTATTATGTCAAAGGTTAAATTATAGTCAAATGTTCTTTGTTGAGAGGTCAGCGCTGCCGCCTTGCTAGCAAGTTGTTGGTTGCAGACAGTTGTTGCGAGTTTGCCTCTCAGCCAATGCTATGGCATATGGAAAAAAAAATTATTATGTAAATATTATGTCAATATACAGAACTAATCTAATTATGATAAATAAATTTAATGTATTAATTCATTACAAATAGCCTTTAGTCCTTATTCCAGCATATTCTCCTGCCAATATCTATGTAATCGTAATACAAAGATATTTTTTATATTTTTTTCAAATAAAGATAAATTATTATTCATTGTTTTCCTGTAGATTTGTGATGAAGGTATTTTAGTTGTATTTATACTATGTGCTATTACTAACAGTTAAATGGGGTTGGAATATTTAAATAAAGTTAAAGTTTTCTAAAGACATTCAGTACTTAGTAAAATTATGGAAATAGTCCAATATACAAATAAAAGTATCATTCATGTTTTCTCTATCAGCAAAAGTGATTATTGTGTGATGTGTAGTCATATTCAACTGAGCCATTTGTGGATGAATGGAGTGGTTTAACATTAAAAAAGAGTTTGAATCCATCCTATAGATGTTTCTCATAGAGGTAGCACCCTAAGATGAAGTATGGCATACTTATAAATAAAAAAAATATCTATAGTCATCAGGGAAGAACCTTTCCTTGATTGAGCCTATTTCATGGGGGTGATAGTTTAAAAATTTGGTGTTGAGATTAAACATAATAATTTCAAGTCTGATAATTATAATAAGTTAGGACTTTTATTCTAAATATATTCTGCATAGTCATTTTTAATTTGTACTCATTCCATGTGTCAGTCTTCATACATTCAAGTAAATGTGCATAAGAATAAAACAGATCTCATTATAATATGTTTACATCTTTATTAATGAAAATGTTTGATTTAATAGACATATTTAGTTGGTAAGAGTGATTATTTTTTTAAAGTTTTTTCTATCACTTTGTGTTATTGAATTAAATATAAACACAATAAAACATTTCTTTTTCATTTTAATCCCAAAATGTATTATTTTTTCAAATTATATGCAAGTTCAAATTTATATCAAATTAATACTTTTCCCATGTTTCAGTCATTTTAAGAGAATCTTTATTAAGTGTATTATATATTTGAAAAACAAAAAAAACACAAGTTAAAACTTGCTAACGCTTGTATTTATGACAATAGATGGCGTTCTACCAAAAACACCGTCAAGTGTGAGTTTTGTTTACATAAATGTCAGAGCAAGCATTCACTATCTCTAACTTTAGTTCCACCTTAAGATTATGATTTCAAGCTATTTTCTATCATCAGTGAAGGACAGGAATAAGAAACTAGATCTAAACACAATCTCTGAGCATTTATGAAACAGTTTCTATTCAGCTTGCAAGCAAACTATTTCATAAATGCTCAGAGTTTGTGTTTAGATCTCGTGTCTTATTTCTGTCCTTCACTGAAGATAGAAAATAGCTTGAAATCATGATCTGAAGGTGGAACTAAAGTTAGAGATAGTGAATGCTTGCTCTGATGTTTATGTAAACAAACTTATGCTTGATGGTGTTTTTGGTAGAACACCATCTATTGTCATATATATATATATTGTGTATTTTTATATGCATATGCTGAATGTTTGTTTCTTTTCTAAAAATAAGGCAAAAATTAAATTATAAACAATATTCAGTTTTAATATATATATATATACATTTATGATTAAAAAAAACATAAAATTTTAAATAAATTTAAAACATTCCAAAAAAATTTAAGACTATCAAAAGAGACAATATTTTTATTTTATGGCATTAATCCTGCAAAAATTATGACTGATCTGAACGATACAAGCAAAGTTTTTCCTTGAATATTGTCATATATATTAGGATGCATAAATTGAATATCATAACCAGCTGTATATTTATACTTGACTAATGCTAAAACAATAATATTTAGTCATCCATTTGATTATAACATGTATTTCATAAGAGCTTGTGATACTATACTGCATCCAAAATAAATTATTTGCCAAAATATTTTTGCTATTGTTGTGAAAAGTACTTATGCCTTGAGAATAGAAATATAGTTTGCAATGACAGATATACGTTTTTTGCAAATCCAATTATTAAAGATTCTCTTTAACTCATGTTAAAGGCATTTTTAGTTGTATTTTTTTCCCTGCAATATCTATGTTTCCATTATTTCAAAATAATTTTTATAATTTTTTTATATTTTTACATTTCTTCGTTTAATAATTTCTAGATTGTAACTAAAAGTAAATTAAAAAATCTTCCATTTTATTATATAAATGTAAGAAATGCAAATTTGTAATATTTTAAATGTATTTGTTGTCTTTGAGCACATATTAATAAGAAATCTACCTCTTAGATAGCACATTACTTAGACTGCAATTTTTTTGAGTGCAATCATTATAGAGTTTAAATTAAAAACTTCATAAAATTGTATTTATAAAGAAAAGTTTTTAAAATTATTTTTTTATAAAAAGAATAAATAGTCATATAATTTTTTATGTCCGATTTATGCTTTTAAGTTTTACTTAATCATTAATTTTTTTTTTAATCAGTGCTGCGAATGTATTATTTTTCTTAGCTTATTAAACAATATGGGCCAAAATTAGATATACAAAATTGATTCAATCATATTTTGTAATTTACTTTCTTGTACGGTTCACTCTGATAGACAACCAAACAAGTACTACAATTACTCAATTGCATGGGCCTAGATTTAAAAAGTAGCAATTATATAGTAGTAAATCTATAATTTAGTTTTCATTTTTGTTTATAGATTACAAGAGTAATTACTAAATAAGAACTTCTCAAAAGTGGAATGTTTATTGCACTATTAACAGGACTTATTTATATTATAATAGTGAAAATAAACATAAGTATTTTTTTATTCCTAGAGCTATTTTTTTATTTCAAATATATTTTCATTTTTTTTTTTCAATGATATTTTTAATACTAAATCTAAAATAGAATTTATTTTTGGAATTATTAATGTTTTTTTAAAGTAGAAGCTCACATGGTAAGGTAGAATAATTTTTACTTTTAACTAGTAAAGATACAGAGATGTGTTTTTTATTTTATTTTTAAATATATTTTTTATATTTTTAAAATACTTTTATTATTTTATAAGTTTTAAAAATACTTTAAACAATAATTATTTTATAAACTGCATATGAATTAAGGCTATCTGTCTATGTATGTATGTATGTATGTATGTATGTATGTATGTATGTATGTATGTATGTGTGTGTGTGTGTGTGTGTGTGTGTGCGTGCGTGCGTGCGTGCGTGCGTGCGTGTGTGTGTATGTATGTGTGTGTGTGTGTGTGTGTGTGTATGTATGTATGTATGTATGTGTGTGTGTGAGAGTGTGTATGTATGTATGTATGTGTGTGTGTGTGTGTATGTGTGTATGTGTGTATGTATGTATGTGTGTATGTGTGTATGTATGTATGTATGTATGGATGGATGGATGGATGGATGGATGGATGGATGGATAGATGTATGGATGTATGGATGTATGTATGTATATATGTATGTATGTATGTATGCATGCATGCATGCATGCATGTATGTATGTATGTATGTATGTATCTACCTACCTGCATACATGCCTACCTACCTGTCTACTGACTGACTGACCTACCTGCCCACCTATCTAGCTCCCTCCATATCTACCTACCTATCTATCCAATCTATTTCTCTATATATCCAATCATGCATCCATCTAATCCATCCACCCATCCATCTATATATCTATCTATCTTATATATATATATGAATCATACTTCTAAGCCTCACCTTAATTGTAGACAAGGTTTAATTGCTTGAAATGTTATGTATCATTATTGCAAAATTTCTGAACCTGCCCCAGTCAATTCTGTGTTTTTATTTTGACCAAATATATGTAGAAGTACACTCCTTCTTGTTATTTATATACAAGCACCTATTTAAACAAACATAAAGACCATGTCATTAAAATGGCTGAAAATTATTAAAAGTTTTAATAAAAAGATTATTAAAAAAGTTTTATATATATTGTGACAGTAAATACTCACTTAGTGGTAGAATTATTAAAAAGTGTAAAGAGCTTATTGAAGTTTAAAGTTAATTAATACGCTGTGTGCTAAATAGTCAAAAAAACTGACTAAATAAAATAATTATGGATCTTAAGATGTTTATGCTTGGGATATAATTAATAAGCATTGTATCAAATATATAGATTTTAAAGTGAAGAAAATGTTTTTAGAGATAACTATTCTGTATGAAATAAGTACATAAATTATAAAATGTAAAGTTTATATTATTTAAGCCACCAGAAAATACCAGTAATGAACTGGTTTCCATATTTAAATCACTTCTTAACAGCCAAAATCGTATCAAACCAACAAAATGTAAAACATCTATTGTCAAGGCACAACTTCAATAAATATAACTTGGATTTCACCTTTTATCCTGGCCTAATATTAGTTTAAATAGTAAAATATATCGAAATTGTCTAAAAGTTTTAAATAAATCTGCATTCAACAGGCAATGATAATCTTTCTAAAGCTAGAAAAATCAATAATCATTTTTACAATTTTTCAAACATTCTTTAATACTTTAATTATAATAAAACATAATATGACAATAGATAATTGCTTTTCATATCTAAATTACTTCATGTTAATTAAAGCTTATATAAACCATAGAATATCAGCAATATGTTATCAAGACCAACTTGTAACCTGTTTCAATATTTTTTTAATTAGACAAAAAGTGAAGCATGTGGCTGAAACAGATTCAAAGTAGGATAAAAGATGGAATTAATCTTTTATCTTCTGAGATTCGCTTGATAACAGATTATTGATATTCTATTGATTTATTTAAGTTTTGGTTGCTGTGAAGTAATTTAGATATAGAAATCAATTAGCTTTTTGACTTGTTATGATTTATTACACCTAAAATATTGAGTAGTAGTTTGTTTGAAAGGATTTAAAAATGATTATTTATTAATCCATTTTTAAATAGTATAACTTTATCTGCTAAATGGATTATTTAAGTAGATTTTTGGTTTTAAATTTTGGTTTTGTGATGTGATTTAAATATTTCATAGGTACATTTATTGTTTAAGGATAACAGGAAACCCTGTGTGTGTTTGCTTTTTAATTTATTATTTTGCAAATATGTTTTGGGTTTAACCCTTTAAAAAGTTGGTAAAGGTTTACTATAACGGTCTATGGTTGTTTGCCCTCTATTGTTTAAAATTTAAACTAAATTGCTTGAGAATCTTACATGTATGTTATTATATTACAAATAAATTAAAATTTATTCAAATGTAAAAGATAATAAAAAAAACATTTACCTTTTTAAACATAATTATGTCCTATACAGACTAGGAAGTTGGAGAAAAAAGCGGTATTGCTTTATCTACTCCGGAGGGCAAATTCATGCAGGTACGATGAAAACAAAGCTCTGCTAGTGCCAGATTGGAATTTCAGCTTATGCTTTGCTCTCATCCACATGTTTTCAATATTCTGGGTATGTATGTCTTGGTCTTCGGGATCCATGAAGTTTTCCTGATGGACGACAACCGAATGCAAATACACACCATTGTTGAGACTGCTGATGTTATTGTATGCAGCCCAGCCATCTGAAATAATGTGCAAACCTGGTAAAATGAACCACTGTATCAGGCTCTCCAGTGTATCAGCCACCCTGTCTTCCACTTCTATCAAGAAGCACTTTCTTGATGCTCTCTCTATACCGCCAAACACCCAATGACCTGTCCGTATAGCCCCCCTGTGATATTTTCAGTGGAAATAATATGTTTCGTCAATTTCGACGATTAATGGCTCCCCATTGTCATCAAATCCACCGAGAACTGTCGGATTTGTGTCAAAATTTTTGGCACATTTCTCCCAGCAAAAATTCACCCAGTCAATGATAATTTTTTTGCTGACGTCGGTCTCATGCACAACATGTTGTTGGGGCAAATTATGCGCCCAAAAATATACTATGCTTATAATTGTTCCCAGAGGCAGATGACTTTGGAAAAAGAAAGACCCCTTTCTGATTGAGATGCGATGGTGACATATTCTGCATTGCCATCTACACCCATCTAAGCCTGCAGAATACTTCACCAGTGCACACCGAACACCGCACTGTTGGCACAAGGTGTAGTTCTTCAGAAGAAGTCTTCGTGCAAGCCATTTGATGGCCAAATCCATAGTTTGTATGGAGTCCCATAACTGGCACAGATTCCATTCTTCTGCCAGAATAGCAGCAATGCTTAAAATTTCACAATCAGGTACTAAGCTTGTAGCAGACATCTTTTGTAACTATAAAACTGTACATGTATGCATGTAATTCACGCCGTTGAACACATAAGGTGTCTTTTTTTTTTGCAACATGTGCTATAAATGTAGTTATTTTAAATTCTTAAGTTGTAGACACTTTAAATTCTTAACTTTCAAAGAAATTAAAAGTAATTATTTTAATTAATGTCGTGTAATTAATCCAACATTCAAAAGGTTTTTTTATTATTATTGTGGATGAGAGCAAAGTGTAAGCTGAAATTCCAATCTGGCACTAGAAGAGCTTTATTTTAATCATACCTGCATGAATTTTCCCTCCAGAGTAGATACAGCAATACCGCTTTTTCCTCCAACTTCCTAGTCTGTATAGGACGTAATTATGTTTAAAAAGGTAAATGTTTTTTTTATTATCTTTTACATTTGAATAAATTTTAATTTATTTGTAATATAATAACATACATGTAAGATTCTCAAGCAATGTAGTTTAAATTTTAAACAATAGAGGGCAAACAACCATAGACCGTTATAGTAAACCTTTACTAAAAAGTTGACATTTTATTATTATCCCTGGTGGCAGTTTTTGTCAAAATTCAATCTTTGGTTTCAGTATAAAATCTTTATTTTATACTAAAACTCAATAAATTGAACTTGATTTTTTTTTTTATATAAATTTAATCTTACAAATGAAAATTAAAAAAAAAAATTGAACTTTTCAAATATTGAAAAAGTGAGTTTTTAATGGGAATATTTTTATCATTAAACAGTAGATAACAAAACAATATAAGTGAACAACTTCTGAAAATCATTGAAATTTTTGATTTGAATTTGTTTTAAATGTGAACAAATAATTAATGGAATCTCTAACAAGCATACAAAGTTCTAATATTGGAAAGTCTAATCCAGTGTGTGCAGTTATACTGATGCCATACTTTTCTTTGTTAATATTACAATCTAATTTGAAACCACTAAACATCACATGATCACCATTTCTTATGCTTACACAAGCTGTTTGCACAGAGGCTAAACTCTCTATACAGTATCATCACCAGTACAAGCCAGAGTAATTAATGGATGCAAGAAGATTTGTGCATAAAATCCCTAACTAGTGCCCACTCATCCAATATCCCCAGACCAGTTTCCACCTTAAATTAAAAACATTATTGTGTTTTCATTTTAGACTGAAAGCTTTATAGTTGGCTAATAAAGTAAAAGGTGGTTGTTGGATGGTTGCATTAGATTCTAAGATCTAGGTGAAATGCTCTCAGCTTCAAGCTTCTCACTGATGAAAGTCACAAACTAGAAACTAGTCTGGGGATATTGGATGAGTAGGCATTAAATAGGGATTTTATGCACAAACCTTTTTGCATCCATTGATTACTCTGGCTTGTACTAATGGTACTGCTGTATGGAGAGTTTAGCCTCTGTGTAAACAACTTGTGTAAGCATAAGAAATGGTGATCATGTGATGTTAGTGGTTTAAAACCAATTCCACCCAATAGGATTATGGTGACTGTGGTTATTAAAGAACCAAAGAAACTAAAAGATATGGATACAGAACTGAGTTCAGATCTAAACAACTATACAAACTAATGAGCTTGAATTGAAACCATATTATAGTTAGCTGATAAGGTAAAAGGTGGCTGTTGGATGGTTGCATTAGATCCTAAGATCTAAGTGCATCCACAAGCTGGAAACTTCTGGGGATATTGGATGAGTAGACTCTAAATATAGATTTTATGTACAAACCTTCTTGCATTCATTGATTACTTTTGCTTGCACTGGTGGTGCTACTGTATGGAGAGTTTGGCCTCTGTGTACAATCTAATTTATAATTTCTATTTTTAAAACAAAGTATATACAAATAAAATCAGAGTGTGTAAATATATTCTTTAGTTTTAAATAATTATTATGCAATTATTGTGTAAAAATAATCACACATATTTAACAAACTATGCAAAATACATATTTTTGTTATTAAATTTTTTCCTCAAAGTAATCTTGTAAATGCTATGGAAACATGTTAACCATCAAAGTGAGGAAATAGGAAGATAGACTTCTGATCTTTACTGAATTGCATGTAAAATACTGATCTCTTCAATTTTTTCACAAATTAATATTTGCCATTTTAACATTAAAATAATTTTCACAGAAATATCACTACAGATAGCCATTAAAGAGTGATTTAAAATGACAGAATTATTATGCCATATCTGAATTAAATGATCATATTAGGTGAGAGACTTGTTAATGAATGGTCTAACATTTTATAACTTTGGAAAGAATAAAAAAAGATAGAAATTAAATGCAAATATATGAAATTAAAGATTTATAGGCAAATATAAGGATATTAACATATATATTTTTAAAACAGTCAGAAAAATATTTTGAAATGTATAATTAAATAGAAAATAAAAAATGAATGCTAGTTTAAAAAAGCAAACTATAATTATACTTAATTAAGATTTTGTAATTAAGACATTATTGATAATATTAATTTACACATTCACTCTTTCATACTCCTAAAAAGTGCATAAAATAGTCTAACTTTATAATCACTGTGCAGAAGAAATCTAAAGTGGAGAAGAAGAAAAATGAATATAACTAAGACAAGTCGGTACAACATTATAATAACTATCAATATAAAAAAGTAATATTTCATCATCTCAATATGCTAAAAAAGGGTCTTCTCCCATTCTTGCTATTGGCCAAAGTAAAACAATCATTGACCATATTAGACACAGACAAAAGCAAGCAGTGATGCTGTCCAGCTAGATATTACAGCAGCCTTCAACTCAGTAAATACCAATTTATTACTATATCTATTATGTGGCCACCAAATCCTCAACCCCCATAATACAGATCATCCAGAATCTCTTGGACAACAGGTAAATGGCAGTGTCCTTAAACTGTAACTTTTCATCCTTCTTTAAACCACATGCCTCCGTCCCTCAAGGATTGCCTCTTAGTGTACTGTTATTTATCACATCGATCCATTATTGAGGGATATAGAGAACAATCTGCCTGGCATATATGTTCCTAAACTGGTTGAGCTGATTAAGGTAATTGCCTACATGGATAATGTATTCATATTACTACCATCCTCAAATTACCTCACCCAATTATACTCTATATTGAACCAGTACACCATCCCTTATGGTCTCACAATTAACCCTGAGAAATCGACTGTCTGGAGCATATGTTCTGGCAAGAGGATAGCATCTAAATTTCAGGCAATCCCTCAAAATTTTTTGGGGTTTACTAAACACAAATTATACACCCAAATGTCAAGAGACATTCAGCATGATATATTCCAATCAATGGATTGGCTTACTTGTAATCTCTCTAAAATATACTTATCTCTTCATGGTAAGGTTATGATCTGATCATGGCTAAAATAAACTACTATTTGCCAATCATGAAGACAACTGACACATTCATCAAAAAAATCAATAGACTTGCTGCACAGCTTTTTTGGGGTGGCAGAGTTGCTTCAATTAGCAATGGCCATATGCAACAATACAAGTGACATAATTGTCTTTCTCTTCATTCCATCCAAGCAATACATGTACAAAAAACCTTTAACTTCATATTCATGCTAATCAAATCTTTTGGCTATGCTCAGATTCTTCAATCTGTTGTGTTCACAGATTGACCATCACCCAGAACTAAAAGCTTTCTTGACTCAGCAATTGAATGCATGCAAAAATACATCATGATTAACCATGATACATTTGACACCCAAATCAAAATATGGGAGGCACATAGGCTCTTACATCCTGTTAATATAGCCATCGATCAACAATTGAAAATGACTAACAAGAGAATTATCCTCTTATTTGGCTTTTGACACTTGGAACCTAAGCACCTAGACTTTGCACTGAAGATTAACATAAACTCCATCAGTATAAATTGGTTCCTTGTCTACAAAAGAGGTATTAGCATGATCAATCCCATCTGCCCACTCTGTCAAATGCAAGAAGAAATCTTTGACTATCTGATCTTCTCATGCCCAGACCTCTTTATTTCTAGAAGGAATATCATACAGAATCTCAATGTAGATTACTACCTGGTCATCTCCCTCAAGGATGGCATCAAGTCAAAATCAATTCCCACTATAAGACTCTCATTCTTCATCAGCTACACTATTTGGACCATCAGATGCAAAAAAATCTTTAAGACAAGTATCTTTCATGAGGATGGCTACATCTTGAAAAAGTTACACAAAATCAGGAACTTGTGACAAACTGATAACTCCCAACCTGAAATATATAAAAACATGGAAGCTGGTTACTATTCCATAGCATTATTTGACACCAAACCACATCCTGATGTCTCAATGGTCCTTTCAGCAGCTCACAAAAATATTAACACTAATTGATTGTAGTCATGAAATTAGCAACCAGTCAGTCAATTGGTAATTGGACTGCATGTGAGGTTGCAGTGGACTATAGTGTTTGGGGTCTTGCTTAGTGTTCTTCTGTTAAAATTATGTCTTAATCTGATCTGGGTACCTATGTTGTATTTACATATTTGTCTAATTATTTGTTTATCTTCATACATAGTATAATAATACTCCCCCCAGTACCTATGACACTGTATTCTCATTATTCTCATAATAAAGTTTATAGAGATAAAAAAGTAATATAACTACCAAAATACATTTTAGTATGAATCTTCTTGTAGTTATGATGGGAAACTTTTTTATGCAAATGTCTTTCAATAATACATGCTGAACACATAACAACAATATAAATTAATATTTCCAAAATGTAATTTCTTAACAAATTTCAATCAATATTAATAAAATTTATTAAAATCTGTTATATCTCACACCCAAAATGGGAAAAGTATCACTTGAAAAACCATTTGCTTTATTATAAAAATCTTACAAGAAAATTAACCAAATGATAAAAGAACATGTTTTTTTTTTTTTTTTTTTACAAACACTCTTTCTACAAACATACATTTATTTTTTATAGTGTTTTTTTATCAATAAAGTTTGAATAGTCAACTTTTTTTAACTATTTCTATGGAGAAGTGTTATAGTCTATAATTTAACTTTTATATTGCAAGTTTAAAAGCTGCAATTGTTTTTTCTTTATTGCAGAATATGCAGGTCTACATTAAATGATATATATATATGTAAGTATTTGTCTGAAGGTTTGTAATGATGGTATATTATAAGATGTGATATGTTGGACTATTTCCATCATTTATGAGTGAATGTTGAATGTACAGAAAATTTTAAACTCTATTTGTGTATTATTACTAACATGTTGAATGTAATTAAATCTGTATTGTCTATTTGTGTATTATTACT
Organism: Epiperipatus broadwayi; assembly: GCA_028023455.1. NCBI lineage: Eukaryota > Metazoa > Onychophora > Udeonychophora > Euonychophora > Peripatidae > Epiperipatus > Epiperipatus broadwayi. The sequence goes on from JAQFVV010006210.1 coordinate 10,457,206, forward strand.
AATAAGTTGTTTGTATTTGGAAAGTTTAAATAAAGTTTAAAATTTTCTGTACATTCAACATTCACTCATAAATGATGAAAATAGTCCAACATATTACATCTTATATATGTAAGTCATCTGATAACTGCATATTCAAAAATACTAGAGCTCCTTCATAATATTTTTAATTATTGTAGACTTACAAATAGTTAACTTATTTAATGCTTATGAAAAGAAAAAAAAAAGTTTAATTTAAAATCATAAAAATTGAACACTATAAAATTCATAAAAATCTGCAGTATGCAATGTAGTTTGTGACAATTTATTATTTATGAAGTTTTCCCTGTGTAGTGGTATTTTTCACTTGTTTTGAAAAAAAAAAGAATTAATATCCCTGAAACATCATGGATAAAATTGCTCTTGTAAGATGTAGAATTCTACAATAAATAAATGATGTTGATATTTATATTCCAATTCATTCAATAATTATGTTTTTTATTAATTAAATTAACTTTTTGAATTAACTTGTGATACAAAATTGTTTTTGTGTTTCCACTTGCGTTATTTATATAAAAGCATTTTTATGAACTTTTTTAAAAAAGCATTTTCATGAAGTTAAATTGAATATTGGTTTTAAAATGACATTTTCAGATAGAAATCATTTTTACGGGGTAACGGTAAGAATTGTCCCTCCACATAACAAAATCCAGGACACAAGCAAAATACACTAAAACTGATAGAATCTAGATGCTGGGATCCAGAATCCAGCCAACATTCAATCCTTTCACCTCTTTTCAATGATCTAATAACATTTCCCAAGGTACACAGGCATTCAATTTAACCATGGTCCAGCAGTTACACAGGGTGGTACAAGAGACTCATAAAGTAATTAACTTAACACTGATTCGGTAAGATATACACACATATGACTAAGTGAACTGTTACTATAATAATGATTAATTATGAAATCTTATAGAGAGGTCTACATATATATACAATGATGTATGTGCAAATAAATATATAGTTGGATGAAAATGAATTCACGGACAATAAAGATATAAAAATGAGTTATATTTTAAATAATCTTAATTTAATAAAGACAATAAAATATAGTAAAACTAAAATATACAAAATTATATAGTTGGAATGTGAAAGATTACGCTCACAGTCATGACATAATTAATGAGATTATATGTTACATGTTATTTCATTATAAGTGTTCAATAAAGTGTTGTGCAATATTCAAGTCTATGCCTATATTAATAAGCCAAATAGCCAGCTCTTTTGTAGTCTGCTAAATCATATGGAACTTACTAGCCAAAGTTATATAATTAACTTAATAGCACTCCTATGGTGTCTATCTATATATAACAGGTTAAGTTGAGCATAATCAGGCTTGGAGATATATAGGTTAGCATATTAACCTAGATTAGGATTTATACTGACACTGAATAAGCATTTAATATAAAGGGAGAGAAAACTGGTTTATTATAAGTTTACCTATATACTCTATGGCACACATTAAAATATTAATAAAACTAGAAGGTGCAAATGAGTCATTATTCACAGGCTTCAGCATCAACTTCTTGGTGCTCTATGACTGAACAGCTTGCTACGAATAAGAACAGTAGTAGTTCAAGGAGTTGGATAAGCATTAATATGAATAATCTGGACCCTTGTGTTCCAGTTCTAAAAGAGTTTGGTTTACTCGAACTAAGTGGATAAGTGTGATCTCCACCAACAACTCATCAAGAATCATGCAGAAAGCAGTGAATTGTACATAGCATATTTAGTAAGGACACAGCCACAGCTTATACATGTATATAATACATATACACAAAATTACCTTAGCGTGCCTTAAAAATAGTTAGCATCTATTTGCACATCTATATAACCCAGTTTTCAAATTTAGTATTTCAAATATACTATTTAGGGACTAAATTAATTAATAACCTAGTTTAAGATTATCACCTGTGTCTCAATATATATAAATCTAAGGAGGACAAAGCATATTTGAAAGGTAATTATGGATAAAACATTTAAAATATGCTTTGAGAATATCTCTGTGGCTAGTTCCTATGATGTACAAGTTACATATATGGATAGTTATAATTTATAACTAGAATGGAGCAAACTACAATTTTAATTAGAGTACTACTGATTATTATAATATTAATACACAAAATTAATCAGTAAAACAATAACATGATCTCAAAATAGTGAGTGGGAAAAGTAATAATTCAATTATTTAATCTTTATTATCATGAAGATTTGAAATTATCTTCACAGAGAAATATGTGAAAATTATACATATAAGTACTTGCAGTTTCGAGTTATTTGGCATATTAATACATATAATATTTAAAACTTTAAAATTATAGAATAAATTGAATAGATTGAAAATAGGCATAAAAGACTGCAGAAAATTACACAATAAATTATCATAACGTGAAAGCTAAATACCTTCAAACAGATACGCTTTAAACATGCTTACGTGACAGCCAATCAGATGAAATAATGACATCACATGGGACTCTCAATTCTAAAACACAAGCCAGAACTATTAGAAAAAGATGGGACCCATCTTAATCTATGCCTCAATTTTATTTAAATAAGCCAGACTCAAGCATTTTGAACTAAGAGTGTGAAGCTTAAATACTTTCACATTTAATCCACTAAACATTATATATATAAATTAACAATGCAAAATCATCCAATTTACAATGAAGCAATATTTTAAATCTAATGAAATGATATTAATAAATGTAAATATATCAAATTTAAGCATGTTTAAAGCGTATCTGTTTGAAGTTGTTTAGCTTTCACGTTATTATAATATTATCTGTTTACGCTTAAATTTGATATATTTACATTTATTAATAAATTATCATAGTTTTACATTTTAAGAGAGAATTTAACATTATAAGTTTTACAATCAGACAAGATACAAACATTAGCATTTAACAGTTTTCTTTACAGATTTTAGAAAAGGTGTTTGTAAAAGCAGGTTTAGTAAATAGCTAGCTTTAAAAGAGAATTGAAAGTCACAGTTTATGAACAGAGCTCTGAGTGGAAATTTATCAATTTACCAGTCAGTTGTCTTCATTGCAGTTCTGAGCACTTGGGATGGTAAGTTATAAATTGACACTTTTGGTGATATTTTGACATTAATGGAGATTCTTCCACCATGGGCTGCTTTGCTGAGGTATGGCTCATCATATTTTGCCAGACAAAAGTTCTTCCATCCCTGATAAGGACAGGCAGAAAGTTATGACATACTTACCCCACCATTTCAAAAGTAAAATGAATGTGGATTCACTTAAATATATATATAATTCTGATCTTTTGGCTACGAAACTTGAACTATTTATATTTTTCTTAATTCTGGCCACCTGGTTATTTTTACAAGCTTGACCATAGTTGAAAAACCCATTAATTTATTTCCGAAAAACATATTTAATTACTAAAACTAATTTAGATTTTGTTTTTCTACCTCCCTCCTCCCCATAGTTTATTATTACAACTCTATAAAATTCTGAGAATGGTCATTAAAATTTTAGATTTATAAAATCAAGTTCACACTATTTTAAGACTATTGCATGACCTAATTAAAAGTTGTTTATAACTAAACTAAAAGCTGTTTTTATAATTAGTATAAAACTTATTTTATTACTATATATGTAGGATAATGACATTGGAATGTGTCTATATATATATATGCGATTTCAATAAAAACTGTAAAATTGTCTAATAATTTAGACTAAAATATTTCTTAAACTAAAAATCTTTTAAAACAAACACATATCTGTAATATATACATATAATATTAAATTACAGACTTACCATTCGCATATGTATGTACAATCCTGCAGATATAGTAATTTATGGTTGTTTAGATGGGTACTCTGAGAGGGTTTAAACCTGGCATAGAGATAGGTGTGAGTGTAAAATATGTGAAACAGACAGGTGGATGAAACTGACTGTTTCAATGGCAAAACATGCCTAGAGTTGATATTTTAAATGCATTCTTAGAGTTTGGTGGAACTCTTGTAAAATAGAATATATATATAGTATTTAATAGTTGCAAAATATATTGCAGTTTTTTACATCATCAAGATATGTTACGGAAAAATATTTGAACTCAGGATTTTTCAGTCTGTTCATTCTCCATTCTATATTAAGCAATGATATTCATGCCCACAGCTTGTGAAAAAGATACACGATCTCCAATATACATCTTTCATGCAAAACCAGCATTATTATTTGGACCAGTTCATAATCTCCCACACATATATTGGCTTATATTAAGATTGCAATTTCTTAAACTTTAATGGACAGTCTTCAATCTTCTCATCCCTTCAACAATTTAACCATTCATTTTGTTGAAAAACCAATGATGAATGCCCTAAAGATATTGGTGGATTTGACATTGTAGTCATACCCATGTAAACCTTATATCAATCTAACCCCTCATATTATCAGACCATTATGTATCCATTTATATTAATAGGAGAATTATGGACTAGACTTATACAATGATGTAACCCAGGGGTGGGCAAATAGTGGCCTGGGGGCCACATGCCACCCACTAAGAGGTTTTATGTGGACCTCCAAGATAATCAAAAAAATCTGCCTTGTACCGAGATTTCTTTTTTGTGTGTGACTGAAGATTCATCTCATATTTTCCACTATGATGGCCAAATCAATACACATGTGCAGTGTAGATATGATGTGCAGTGCTTTTCCAGTTGATCTGGTTACTTTCAATTTTGTCTTTGCATTAGCAAATATATACATTTCCAACTTTAGTGAAACCATGAACCCTCTGAAAAAATGTAAAATCAGTGATGATTATCATGTCTTTAATGAAGAATGAACAAACACATATTTCTTTGGTAATACAGGGAATAAAGCAGTGTGTTTACTGTGTCATGAAAAAAAGGTGTGGCCCTCCGCTAAACTTCGCTTCCACAAAGTGGCCCTCGATGTGGCCCTCTGACAACCTCTGTGGCCCCTGATCCAAAACAATTGCCCACCCCTGATGTAACCTATTCTCAAGGTGATATATAATTAACCTATTCATTCAGTGAACTGAATGTATACTATAAAAAAATAAAGGGATTTGAACTTAGGTTTTTAGTTTATATTTATTCTCCACTCCATTTCAAACAACTGATACATAATCACAATATACATATTTCGTGCAGAATCAGCAATCATAAATTGGGCCAGATCATAATCTCCCACACATATATAAAATTAGTCATCAGTTTATATTAAAATAGCAATTCTTCAAAGTTTAATGGACACACTTCAATCTTATCACCCTTCCAACTATTCAACTGTTCATTTATAAAAAAAATCTAGTTAAAATTTAAAAAAAAAAAAGAATTTATTAAATAAAAGTAATAAGTAGAAACTTTGTCTATGCATTTCAAAATGTATACATAAATACAATCAGAGTGCTCAAATAAAATTGTATAGGAGTGACAGAAAATCATAAATCTGATATAATTTGAATGAGAGTCCAAACTGATATCCAATAAGCAATACACTAATAAAAACTTTAACATTCGCTCTCTGTTAATTACATATTAAATATTTTCGCATGTTAAATTGATTATGAATACTAAAATTAAAACTGGAATAAATTTCCCCATACAGTAGACATTATACTTTAAACTTAGCTTTGTTGTGATCATATGTTTTAGGATGTGGATGAAGGCAGATATTTACTTTCATCTCAATTTTTACATCTTATTCTAATTTCAGGTTTTTTTTTTTAAGTAAGATAATCATTTCTTTATTCTTGATGATTATCGTCTCAAACAGTTTGGCCTCATGAGATAGTGAAACAAAAAGCTAAATATATTAAGAACAATTTCCAATACTGGGGGGGGGGGTAATATTCTAAATAGAACTATAAGTCTCTGTCTCATTTTAGTCGTTCACCTTCTGAGAGACTGACCATATGATAAATAAATAAATTCAAGATCACGTGCAATTTTCAGTGTGTGAAATCAAACTAATTTTTTTTACTATTGTAATTTCCTTTTGCTTTTGTTCATTCGAGTGCAGAGTTAGATTGGCTGATTTTAGATTCTCAGTTGAGGAAAATGAAATAAAAAAAGTCTATTTAGTCACGTGAATAAAATTCTTATCACGGGCAGTAGCGGACTCAGGAATTAAAAGTTTCTAAATCGTTCTCACTTGCGTTAAAAAAAAAAATCATAATTTGGTCGCTTGAAAGAAACTATTGTTTGAACATCACAAGACATACCAAGCAACTAATCATATAAATATTTATTTATTATCTGTTTTATTCTTACTTTTTTTTATCTTTCAAAGTTATCCCCATTCCACACATCCCTTTTTTGTATATTAAATTTCCATTTGAAAAAATTCTAAAATATTTTTATTTTTTATTACAATAATATTTTTATATATACGTAAATATTATTATAACATTTTGATCGTACATTTAATTATATAATATAAATAAATCTATAAATATATTGATTTAAAGTCGACAGTAATTTGAAATTTTAAATATATCAGGAAATAAACTTTGTTTTAATAGATTCTTTGTGACATAGAAAACCAATCCTCAATAAATGTCTCGAACTTTTAAAATTATAGTTTGCTATTAAAACTCTTGCATTTTCTCATTGATTTCTAAGCAATCTATCTTTGATTTGGTCTGGGAACTTTGCAATATGTCTTCCCATATAGCAGATCAATGACTAAATCAATTAAAAGAAGGGAGCAATAAATTATTGCTTAGCCCTGCAAGTCAGTCCTTGTGTTAGGTCTAATTGTTTTTCTAAATAAAGTGAGTTAAGATAAGAAACAATATTAGCTTTACTCGAATGTTGTTTGACTGATCATTACTAGTTTGACCACATGTGGTCACGATTTAACAAACTTTGTCAAGTTTAATTGCTTAAGTTGCATCAAGGTATTAAAAATATAACAGGTGAACGTTCATTAATTTCTACAGTGAGAATAAATAAATTGACAAAATGTTTTAAATAGGAAATTAATTGAAATCCTAAAAATCGTTCAGTATCATTAATATGTATTCTCAAAAGATTAAGGCTACTCTAAAAATAATTATATCAATGATAATACTATAAATAAAATTTTTATATATTCTCGTGTTTTTTATTTACATAAAATCATACTAAATATATATATTATACTTTATTTACGTATAGCAATAATATGGCCTTTATATATATAAGAAAATATTCCAGTGCATATCGCTAGCTGAAAATTAAATGGAAAGTATTCAAATCATCCAAATGTTTTATGTCAGCAACACCTTCTATGAATAAATATATATTTATTCACAGAGGGCGTTGCTAAAATATAATGTTTAGGAGGGTGATTTGAATACATATGTATACAGTATAATACATTTACTGCTAATTCTTTGAACACTGGTACATAAATGCAGCTCCCTAATATAAAAGTCAATCAAATTATAAATAAAAACTGTATTTACTCACACTTGTTTGTCTAAACTCTTATATAATATGTGTTTCAGTGAAAATATGACTACTTCACTTTCCATATGACGTGCAACCCATCTCTGAATCAATTCATATTTTACATAGTGATTAGTTAAATTACCCACTACAAAAGTTTTAAAATACAACTATACCTAAATCATGAGTTATGACATGAAACTTGGCAATGTATTTCATATTTTGTAGAAAATCCACTTGTGATGTTCAACACTCACCTACCATCATGAATTCTTGGAAACCATTTAAAAACTTTCTTGTCATATATGGTTTTATTGCTGTATATAGTTTGAATAATTTGAAACATTTCAGTAACAGTTTTGTCAAATTTAAAATGAAATTGAATATTAGCCAATTATTTCAATGGGGATTTTCTACAAAAACATGAAATAAACTATCAAAAATGATACTGAAGACAGCTTGGACCAGTTACCTTTTTACTGGAATAGATTTTGTACATATTAGAACAATGATAATTGTAAGAATAAATAGCAAAATGGCTAAGAAGTTATTGCAGCTTTATATGGATTAGCTCACAGTTTAATTCACAAGGTACAATGAATTTATACTCATTTCACGAACATTGAGAACAATCCAAACAATATCAGATATTCAATGATAATGTGTTATAGCACTGACAAGTGATGCATTTAAAAGCCATTATTTAAAGAATTATCATATCAAGAGTTATCTATTTGTCTGCCATGAAAAATTGTGTATTTGTATACTTTAAAATGAGTAAAAATTAATTCTACTTTGTTAATTTAAATGGAAGATGATTCAAATAAAGCATCAAGTTCTCACACCTGATTTAATATTCACCTTTATAATTATTATTCTTTGAATCTATGATTCCTATAAGAGTTTGGAAAAACAAATGAGAGGTGGACTCATTTTTATGATTGTATTTGATTGACTTTGATATTAGATTTGGTCCATTTATATAGTTAGTGCTCAAAGGATTATGACGTGTTGTGTGTATAATTAAAAAATACTTAATCGTTCAAAAACACTTTACATTTTCAAATAATTACTTAATTGGATGCTTTTAAATCTTTTATCTATAACATTATCATAGTTAGTGATATAGCACACATTCTATTTTTTTTCATTTGGTCATCTCACTTTACTGCCAATCAAAAATGTTGTCCATGCAGATGCTGAATTTCCCTTAGCTTCTGCTTATGTTAAAATTAGTATTACATTTTTTTAAATATCTGTATAACTATAACTAAACAAATCATAGTGAATAAATAATCAAGTATACTTTTTAATAAAGTAGTGAACAAGTAGGAAGATTATCAAATGTTTTAATTAGTTAATTTGAAAAACAAATGTAATCAAGTAAAGATTTGGAAAAATATTTGTTGTTTTACAGAATAAATGTGTTTTTCTAATAAAAAAAAAAAACTGAACAAATTAAATTAAGTTAATTTAATTTTGGAGTTAGAGAGAGAATTATAATTAAAAATGTTAAAATATGATAATTTGGCTAAATGGTTTTATTCTGGAATATGTCATTTGTTTAATGCTAAAGAAAAGCTACTCAGTGACAGAATAACTTTTTCATTATTATGCCTTTGCCTAAAAATATAATTGGAGAAAGGACTATTGAAGATCCTTTAGCCAAAGCCATGAATTGTTAATTTACTGTGCTGGCAAATTATAATTAAATCAAATAAAAATTGAATGTTAAAAGTTTATAATATTGGAAACAATAAAATATATATTTGAACTTCATGAAAAAGATATTTTCTAATTTATTAAGGTAAATAATGCCATATCAGACCATTTACACCTTTCTTAAGCACTTTATCAATATTTTATTTATATCAAACTAACAGTTTCGACTGTCCTGCAGTCATCATCAGAGCTCTTGTTAAGAAAGGTGTAAATGGTATGATATTTTATAGTAGAAATCATTACATAGGAAAAGAAGAAGCAGAAAATTATATTACTTCCATAAGAAGTGAAAACACTGAAGAGTTGGTTTTTGGAAATAGAATTAACAAGAGCTCTGATGATGACTGCAGGACAGTCAAAACTATTAGTTTGATATAAATAAAAGTATTAATAAAGTGTTTAAGAAAGGTGTAAATGGTATGATATGTTATAGTAGAAATCAATACCTTGGAAAAGAAGAAGTAGAAAATTATATTATTTCCATAAATAATGCCTTTTAATATTTACAATAATAATACAATTTTCTATCCCTATAATATTCACATAGAAAAACATTTAACTTCTAATAATTATATCAACATATTAGTATTTTTTGTTATATGTCTTTGTATCACAAGCACATATGTTCAGTCTATACATTCATTTTTTTTATCAATTTTATCCCAAAAATTTCAGGAACATTATTTTAAAAGGATTTTTTTTTTTAATTATTTAAAAGAAAAAATGGAAAACTATTGTAAATTAAAAATCTTATGTAAATTTGATTTTGATTAGTTAACTTAATCAGAATTATAAATTCATTCAGAAGCATAAATTGTTACCTATGTATTTATCTATTAAATAATTATATTTTGGGAACTAAAATTATTTTATTACTATTGATATCCATATCATAGTATGTTTATTAATTATATTTATATAGATCTATTGAACATTTATGTTATATATCATATGAACATTTTCTACTTGGACTTAACATCAAACATATATAAAACAGAGGATATTTAGGGAATCAGTAAGCCATGATGTTTTCTTTGGATTAATCAAAGAGGAATGGGTATTTACCTATGGATTAAATAAAGGATGGCATTCTTAAAGTATTATGAGATTAAGGTTAAAAGTGCTTCATATATTTCAAATATACACACATGAATATATATATATATATCCATATGCCATTTACTCATGCTTCATATATTTCAAATATACACACATGAATATATATATATATATCCATATGCCATTTACTCATGCATAATTATCTATTTCGTTAATTCATAATTGTTTTTGTGCTATTATAATTATTAAAATCAGTACTGTATTTATATGATCATTACCACTTCTATAACATCTAATTGTACGTAACATTGCAGGGCATTATATATGTTTATTGGTAGTCAATTTCCATCAAATATAAACCCAACTGTGGATCATGAATGGATGACTCTGTGACTAAAATTTTCTCATAATTAATAAAAAAATTCAGTACATATAAATAGCAACCAACATGTGGCTTGACTATATCCCATATGTCCAAGAAACAATGTAGACCAAAATAATTCCATATGATAGAAACTCAGTTTAAATTCAATGACATCATACATCTAGAGTTCCAAATTGATTTAAAATAATTCAAAACACCTGAAAACGATAGCAATATTATGGATGTGAAGAGGAATAGATATGCAATAAAATTAGAAATCAAAGGATTAATTGCTAGAATTACAAATTTAAAAAAATTAAATCCATATGGCAATAGGATGGCACCAAAACAAAGACAGTCATAAACAAAATGATTAAATAAAAAGAAGCAGCCATTAGGTATAATCCAAACAATATTTATGTGGTTTCCAAATCTTTAGATCTTATTAAAAAGTAGAAAATTTAATTTTTGTAAAACATAGAAAGAGAAGATTTAATAGAAAAAAATTATTGAATGAATAATCATCAATGAAGCATACTAATTATTAAAGAGACAAAGAAGAGATGAACGAAAATAGAGAATAATAAGAATGTTTCAGAAAAACCTTTCAGAAAATGATATAAAAATTATTGAATTGAAAAATGATGAGAAGAGAAAAAAAAGTCAAATTAATATGAATAGTAAAGAAGAATATACAACTAATGTAAATAATATTTAAAAAATTGGATTGGTAAAGGATAGATTTATAGAAAAAATAAATACAATTGACTAGGAAAATTTTAGATTAAGAAAAACAGTATAGTAAAATCTAAAATGGACATAAACATTTTAGGTTAATCTAAAATTAATGTAAATTTATACTGCAGTCTTATATTAATGGGTATAGGAGATATGACTACAAAAACAATGTAGTCTTTATATAAGAGTGTGAAAATAATTGGCATGCAGGTTTAAAAAAATTAAAGTTGATGTAGAAACTAAAAATGGCTTTCATGTTTATTTAATGAGTTTGAAAATTCTACAATTATCTTTAAGATTGGAGAAGAAATTAAAATAAATATAGAGATCAAGAAAGTCCAAAAATGGAGCACTAATTGTGAATGAATTTACAGTTAACAAAAAAAAAACAGTCAAATAAATGGCATTGCTTAATAAAAGTATTAAACGTTTATAAAATAGTAAATTCATTACTACAATTATATATATATATATATATATTCAGATATATTACCAAATTCACCACTTCCTTTATTTTATTGTAATATCTTATATAAAAACAATTTATCCATTCTACTTTTAACACTTTTTAGTAAAAAACCTTTTATTGTACATATATGCATACACAATATTACATTTCAACTGTCTTGCAGTTTTCTTCAGAACCACTTTTACTTTAATTTTTAAAAAAATTAAAAAAGTATCTCTGAAGAAGACTGCAGGACAATCAAAATGTAAGGTCATTGTTCATATATAACATACACAATCTTACATTTTTACTGTTATGCAAACATCTTCAGCACCACTTTTACTAAAGTGGCTCTGAAGAAGACTGCAGAGTAGTTGAAATGTAAGATTGTGTATGCATATATGTACAATAAAAGGTTTTTTTGTTAAAAAGTCTTCAAAGTAGAGTGGATAAATTGCATTTATATTTTATATTGTAAGAAATAAATAATTTGTTATTAATAGAATCTTTTGTGATAAGTTAAAAATTACATCAGAGTATGAATTTGGTAAAGCAAAAATGATACACAAAATGGACAAAAAATCCGAGTTAAAAAAAGGCTTGAGTTATAGAAAATAATATGCATTTTATACTGAATTTAAATGAATTAAAATAGATAATGAGTTGCCAGTGATTATTCCCATAGAAACATAAAGGCTGTTTAAATATATAATGTTTATAGGCCAAAATATTAAGATAAAAAATCATAATCATTAGACTCTCAATAAACAAACAAACAAATTAAATGGCTTTATTGCTTAGGTGTTTATAAACAATTCAAAGCCTGGAAATGTCGAACTAGAATTAATCTAAGGAATGTACACTTCAGAATCTGACACCCTGCCACTGCATTAAATAGCACAATTAAGTTTATACTTCTTCAATTCTATAAATATATATTCAACATATATGTAAACTTTCTAAAAGTGATGACATATGTATGCTAATACTATAGTTTTCTAGACTAATTATATACCTATTATTAACGATTGTAAATTATATACCTATTAATTATTTATTTACTTCATTGTTAATTAAAACGTCGGAGTGAAGTATAATAAATACAGGAAATAATTCGCTTGGTCCTTTACCTCTTTCTGGGGGGTGGAAATGTAAAAATGGAGCGGGAGAAGTGGTATGAAAGATATGCAAATGGACTAATTAGTCCAGCGTTTAGAGATGTCGAAGCAGGTGTCACATCTATTGATCGAGTAGTTATTGTTATTAATGTAGTACGCTTCTCTGATCTTCCGCTTAATGTCGTTTTTCTCAATACAGACTATTTTAGGGTGGGAAGGTTCAAATAAATGTCCAGTCGTCTTGGAGTGTTCCAAAAATGTTGATGAGTTATCGTTGTTTTTCATAGCTCTATTATATGTGTATCTGTGTTGTGCTGTCTGGGTGATTGTGCCTGCCTTGGTTTCTCCAAAATAAATGGTGCCAACCAGGTTGTGGGCAGGTTATGTGTAAAAACATGGGGGGTCTGAGAAAGTTCTATTTTGTCCTTGGAGTTATTGATGAGACGGTTAGTGAAGGGGGTGTATGAAAGTGATTTTATTTATTGTCTAAAATCTTGATTAGTTGGTGGGAGATTTTAGATATGTGGGGAAGAGTGATATATGGAAATTTAGTGTTGTTTTTATTAATGGTGATTTTTGAATGAAACTGTTTGATTTTGTTGTTGATAGTGTGGAGTTTATAGCCTGCCTGTAGTAGATCTTTGGTATAGAGATGTATGTTGTTCTTTGATCTGCCTCAAACTTGACAGCTGCATATTTCTGTGTAGGAATGCTTGTAGTCCTGCTAATTTGTGAGAGTTGGGAACGTTAGAATGTGGATGTATGAAGCCTCTGATTTCAAAAGGCTTTATAATCATTGAATAATTTATACATGGTTCATCGCGCGTTAACTTAAGATCCAGATAATTTAGGCTTTGGGATGCATCCTCAGATGTGGAATTAATGGTTAGATTAGTGTGTGTAGCTCTTGTATAATATTGTTTGTGGTGTGCTGATTGGCTAGAATAAGTATGTCGTCTACGTAATGTATAAAATGTGGGGGTTGTCAGTTGGTGTTTAGGCACTATTAGTTTTCGTAGTAATTAAGAAAAATGTATTATGATTCGCTAAGGGGAGGCCCATCGCCATCGCTTTCATATTGTACAAGCTGCTCAAACGTTGTGTATATATGCTTATCCATCCAAGTTAAAAATGTAATGATGAAATTAATGCTTCAGATGACATTGTATTGGTGAGTTCTTGTTGGATAATGTGAATAGATTGTTTTCTGTCCACGGATCCATATAACTCTTTGCGTCAAAGGTGGTCACACGAGTTGTTACAAATCGTGGCTTTTTGATTATCTCCACGACCTGAAAGGATGAATTAACAGAAAAATTCCAAAGCCCAGGCTGTCGATTAATAGTTGATTAACCATTGTCGCGGTTTGAAAATAATGGACTCCCCAAAATCCATCATTAGACGCAGAGGTTCACCAGGTTGTGGAGTTTAATGTTGGCAAACACTCTAGGAGCTTTGGTGGAGGAAGGATAAACTCGGTAGTATTCTGCGGTAGAAATGCCTTTGTTTTTATAAGGACGGAGAATGGATGCAATAAACTTATCGCGGTTAAGCTTATTGTTGAATTGTGTGATGGGAGTGAGTTGTAGATTTGTGATTTGTTGTTTTATTTTATGCTTATAGTCTTGCGAGTTTAAGAGCACAAATCTATTGCCCTTATCTTCTTTAAGACAAATTAAATTATTATGATCAATGAACTGTTTCGTAATATTAATGTCGTTACTCCAGCTATGATCTTTTATATGTAGCTGTTTTTGTGATATAGATTTAACTATATTTGTTATGATGCTATCTCTATGAGGATTATTAATCAAATTTGCTTCGATGTCAGCGATTAGTTCTAATTTAGGTTGTCTCCATTGGCCTCCTACAAATCTAGGTCCAAGGGAAAGGACTCTTGCTATTCTATCGGGGGGAGTGAGGCCAGTTCTATTGACAAATGAAGTTCGTAGTAAATCAATATTTATGTATTTATAGTAATAAATTATTATTTTAAATATATTAATTATCAAATTGTTTTTACTAAAAATAACCTTTCTTTCTAAATATGAAAGTTGATATAAACCAAGTTTTTAAAAAAGTAATTTAATAGGATGTATTTATATGTAATACAAATAAAATGTCCGTTCATTAAAAACTATTATAATAACAATAAAAATAATAAATATAATTGTAATTAACTATTTGAATTTAATGGCAGTTGATGATAGTTAATGAATTAACTGAAAGTACTTCTGCTGATTGGAAGACTATATAATAATTAATTAACATTATATATATATATAAACCTATTTGAGGTTTTAAAAATAAAATACAAAATAATAAAAATAGTGGTAAAGCATACTGACAAAAACTGAGAATGTAATGATATAGAAAACAACAAAAACACAAGAGGAAACAATATTTTGCATATTAGTCAAATGCATGGTGGGAGAAGATACGTTTTTCTTCATTTTCTACTTTCTGGCTACAAACAGATATATTCCCATTAATTAATCAGTAATTTTAAGGATAAACTATCTGGAAAAAATAATTGAAATGTTAAACTATATATATATATCAATTTTAGTGAGCCTGAATTCAAACTTTTGATTAGAGGCATGATCTTGATATAAATTTTTTTATGTTTTACTAAACTGCTTTTTTTAGGATTTGGATGGTTGTGGTTTTTTTAATCTAGCTAAAACTTGTAATTGATCCATAATATTACCCAAATATATCTGAAAATTATTGTTTTTAATTGAGAACAATTCAAAATCAGTAAAACAGAAATAAGCCAATAAACATCATATGACCACCACTTCTTATGCTTGTGTATAGCTGTTATAAAACAGGCAAAACTCACTATACATATTGCCACACACAGCAAGCTTGAGTAATCAACAAATGCCAGAAGGCTTGTGCATAAAATCCCCATCTAGTGCCTACTCCTCCAATATCCCCAGACTAGTTTCTGGCTTGTGGCCTTTGTCAGTGAGGAGCCTTGGATCTGAGAGCACTGTAGCTAGATCTCAGAATCTAATGCAACCCTCCAGCAGCCACCATTTATCGCCATTTAACTACAAAACTATGAGTCTTAAATTGAAAACACCTTAATGTCTTCAATCCAAGCCCATCAGCTTATATAGTCATATGGGTCTGAACTCAGTTCAGCACCCATATATTTTGGTGTCTTTGGTTTTTTAATAACCATAGCCAGAAACTAGTCTGGGGATATTAGATGAGTAGGCACTAAATAGGGATTTTATGCACAAGCCTTCTGACATCCATTGATTACTCTAGCATGCTGTGTGTGCCAATACATATAGTGAGTTTTGCCTGTTTTAAAACAGAAATAGTAAAAAACAATTATTAAAAATGATATTATATAATAAAATATTTAATTCTTAACAAATTTTAATATTGACATTATGTCAAAACAGTAGCAAACTCTCTGTATAGTAGTGCCATCCAGTGCAAGCCTTAGGAATCAATGGATGCAAGAATATTTATGCATAAAATCCTTATCAAATGCCTACTCAACCAATATCCATAGACTAGCTTCTATTTGTGCTTTTATCAGTGAGAAGTCTTGAATCTGAGAGCACTGCACCTAGATTTTAGGATCTAATGCAATTTTTCAGCAGCCACTTTTTACTTATTTAGGTAACTATAAAGCTATGAGTTCAAGATGAAAACAATAATGTTTTCAGTCCAAGCTCATTTTCTTGGATAATCATGTGAATCTGAACCCAATTTAGTATCTATGCATTTTGGTATTTTTGGTTTTTTGTAAATTACAGTCACCATTATCCTATAAGCAGAATTGGCATAAAACCACTAAAACATCACATGATCAAGCTGTTAAAACACAGGAAAATTATCCATACCCAGTGCTACTCAGTACAAGCCTTAGTAATCAATAATGCAAAAAGCTTTATATATAAAATCCATGTTTACTGCCTATTCATCCAATATGCCCCGACCTTATTGTATCTATTGAATACAAAGTCTTGCACTGGGTGGCATTACTGCATAGAGAGTTTTCTATTATTCTAACAGCTTATCTATGCATAGGTAATGATGGTCATGTTATGTTTTGATATTACATCATTTAATGTAAAACATAATCTAGCATTAAAATAAAGTGCAAGTGTATGCTAACAAGCTTTAAAAAATGCATTGGATAAACAATGTATACATGAAAATTTAAAATGATGGACTGCATAATATGTATATAATAAGAATATGATTAAGCTACTAACAGTAGAATAACAAGTACATTAATAATTAAATAACTGCATATATATTGTTAGTGAAGAATATAGTTGTTTTAAAAAATGTAAATAAGTTATACATGAGAGATACTGAATTAAACAAAAACTAATTAATGGATTTTGAGACAAACAAGAACTATTTTTAATAAACTGCAACCATGTGGATTATAATGATAAATAAAATAAAAATAGAATTACTTATACACCTGGGTCTCATTTTATGCAGTAGATAGGTTCCTCAGAAAATGTGCACAAAAGAAATCACCCAAAAATAGACTTAACTTACCTTGAAAAATGGGTGATATGAACTGTAATTTTCCAAAAATCACATAGAAGCAAAGCAACAATGTAAAATTACTTTAAAATTCACATTAAAAATAAAAAATAAAATAAAATATGACTAATAAAAAATTTCAAATTTGAAAAAAATTGATACAAGACAAACTTTTTTACTTTTTTTTATTAACTACAGTATTTAATTTTATTCAAAACAATATATTTTTATGCATAATTTACACTTTTTTCATACATGTATGGTATTTTAATCATTATCGCTATTTGAGACATCAGATTCATCATGATGTGATATGATGTGAGGTACTGTAGCTTCTCCATAAATGAAGTCAAGAGGAAATACAACTAAAACATTTTTTAATTGCTGTTGATCCTTCCAACTTCGCTAAGCAATCTAAAATTGAAATTTTTGTTTCCAAACAAATTCATTTTCTTGGGTGTTTTTTTCACTCTGTTAGAGTAAACTAAAAGTTTAAAATAAAAATAAGAACTTAGACTTACGATAATAAAAAGACACTGATGATTCACCACTGTTGGGCAAAATTTAATTAAAACTAACAATTAAAAATTAAATTCTTATTTTTGTCTTCAATTTTTTAATTTTCAATTCCATTTAAAAATCAAATTTCATCATTTCACATCACCTTAATTTCAGATCATATTACATAATTTTTAAATTGTTAATTACAATTAAAAATCAGATTTCAATTGTCAAATTTAATTGTGTCCACCACTGTTACTCACTTTTTAAAAATAAACTTGTGGACACTAAATGATTAATTGATTATGTACTCTTTTTATAAAAAGCAAAAATAGAACGTGATTTAAAATTCAAACACAACAACATACATAATATTTTCATCTATAACATTTGAACAGATTTACATTATAGTCTTGTAAAATTTAATGTGTGTATATAAAATGGGGAAATTCTGATTTTAAGTGAATTGTGAACTTTTTTATTGCATAAAATCTATTACAGTAGTATTATAAAGTGCTGAAAATATTGAAATTATTAGACACTATTACTTTAAATATGACTCATGTGCATGAAATTTATAATATTTAAAGTAATAGCACATTATCGAAGCTTGACTTCTGATCTAATAATTTTTATTGCATAAAAGAAAACTGTATACAAAAATATTAGAAAGAAACATGAATCGCATAACTTCAAAATTGCATTAAATAAATCTGCATAAAACAAGACCCAGGTGTATAAGATTTTATATATTGTAACATAGTGGGCACAAACCATGCCAACATTACAAGTTACCTAAGTTAAATTTAGATTTAATTACTAGGAAAATAATATTTCCTTTTATATTTTTTTATTATTACATTAATAGGTTTTCATTTAATTAAATTTTCTTTTTCTCAACTGATAATATAGATATTCTAGACATTTTCTAAAATGATTATCAAATATTTCATTTTAATCATAATATAAACATTTAAATATGTAATTCAATTTGTAAATGATTGTAAAAGAGAAAGTATAAATTCAGATAAACATTTTCTTTTGTTTTCTCTCTTCAATAATTTTAACTATTTACCAGTTTTGATTTGGAAAAGTTTATTGCAACTTTTTATTTTAACTGTTGAAAAAAAATAAAAAAGATAAAGTTTTATTTAAAAAAAAAGAGAAAGAAAATATGATTTTAACATGTTGTTAAAATTTTACTTTAAATAATCAGAGTTTTTTCAAAGAAAAGGAAGTGTTTAACAAATCAGCGTAATTAATCTGATTATCTTGTTTTCTTTTGATAAGAAAATTTTTTAATTAAAAGGAGTGTCAATAATGTTATGATTCTAATTTAAATTTTTGAATTGTTTTTCAATGTCAATTTTAAAGAAGGGAAATAGCTGAACCATTGTATTTCTAAAAATTGACCTAATTGGTTATTACTAATTTTTTCATGTTGGAGACAGATTATGATTGGCTTGAAGACAGGGGTGTTTCAAAAAAATTATGGGTGTGGATTGGTCAGAAAACCTAAGTGCTTGTAAAAAGCATTCAGTCTTGATCTAGCTGTTGAAGAGGACAGTATGAGAAAAAATATTGATTCATCTGTTGAAGAAGATAGTAGCAAAATTATTATCTAAGCTGTTGAAGTTTTGACCAAGCTGTTCACACCCTATGAGTTTAGTTTTAAAATATTTTCTACAATAAAAAACATATGCTAAATTTAGATGACAGCTAACATCATTTCCTTCACGTAACCTGCTTCACTGGAATAAAAGGTGAAAGAAATAATGCCCCTAAATTAATCTGCAATCATGTCTCCAACTAAGAGCATGAGTCTCTGTGTATTAGACCTGGAAAATTTTAATTGGTAAGTAAATGAATAAATTCTTACTATTTATTAGCCTAAAATACTTTACCCAAGAAAATGACAAATTAATCATGTACATAGTATAGAAATCTTCTAAAAGAAAACTAACATGAAAACTGGAAAATCTTAACTGCAAAGAAACTTAAAATCTTGGTTAGAAATATTTTTATGTGCACATTGTATTTTTAATTATAGTTAAAAAGAATGAATAATTTCATTAAGTTAATATTTTCAAATGGTGATATAAATATTTTAACTCATTTAATATTTCTTTTCATTCATTTATTTTTCTCCCCAAAATTCAATAAAGGATTAATTAAGCTAATTTAAACATTGCTATCTCTGATTTTGAAAATGCAGTTTTTTCACCTTTTATTATTTAAAAAAATAGATCAATGAAAGCAAAAGTTAATTTAATCAATAAATAAAAATCAACTGGTTAGTTATAATATTTATGAAATGCTATTTTTTTGATAAAATGAATAAGTTTTGAAGTTTCATATTATCATGCCAGTTTTTATTTACTGTTAATCAATTATTAAATAATTGTTTAAAAATATTTTTTGTGTTGCTGTCATTATTCCTCCAACTATCTATTACATGAAAAGGCAGTGTGTGTGACTTAACTTCAATACAGCTTAAAATTTAGAGATTTTTAAATTATTTCAGTAAAGCTATTTAATTATAGCAGATTAAATCTATAAATTATTTAAAATAATTTAGAACAAGATGTTATATTTATTTATTTATTCCTTGCTCACAATAATAGTTTATAGAGTTCTTGTTTTCTGAGCTAGATTAGAGCAAAATGATTACTTATGGATGTTGGGATTATGTTGGTGTTTAGACATCCAGATGATAATCATGTATGGTGCAAAGGTAACACCTTTAAAGTCTATGCATAACATTTTATATATTTTACATATTAAAAATTAAGTTTATAGTTTCCAGTACATTAATAATACTATATAAGCAGAGCATTGATGATCATCAGCATGTTTCAGTATCTCAGTATTTTATATTTTTTATATTTTGGTGCTTTAAACATTTAATTATGTACATTGAAATTACAGTTTATATAATTTGCCTTAAGTTTGGCAGTGAATAGATAGTTAGCCAGTCTATAGTGAACCCCTTTCAAATCCAGTCACAAGGCTGACTATTGATTTTTGTTGGTGATTGTTTATGATGATGAATGATTTGATTACTTGTGTTTAATGCTGGGTAAACATATAGTTAGTTTTATTATTTGCTGATCTTTTATTCTCAATTGTTCTATATTTAATTTGATTAGTTATTTTATTTTGGATGATAATGGTTTTCCATCTCTAAATATTGCTCTGTATACCCATATTCACCACCCCTTTTGGACCATCACAATGTATATCAGATAAAAATTAGTTCAGAATTCGATTACTAAAGTAGTTAATAATGATTTTTCTAAAGATTAGATTATTTATGTATATTAGATAAAAATTACATCAAAATTCTATTAATAAGTCAGGTAGTTAATAAGGATTTTCCTGAAACCTAGTCATAAATTTTCAGAACCATATTATCATTATATACAAATGGAGAGACAATTTCTAGAAATTATTTTGTGATCTCCACACAGCAAGAGTTAATGTGTAAATAAAAAGATAAACGTGTAAATAATATTTTTTTAATTATAGAACTTATTTCGTTTTAATTTACAAATTTTATTGCAGGGAATAGTAAGGGTTAGAATTTAATTATGGCGATCCTATTCTTCCCTATGCAATATTAATGATTAATTTGCTGCCCATTTAAAATCTGGAGACTATTCATTTTTATCTCGTTTCTATATTAATGCAAAAATTAATCGTTTACAGTCTTATTAAAATGATCTCTGTCAAGTCTTACTTGTACGCACAAATCAAGGTTTTTACTTCGGAAATATTACTATGTTTAAGTGTGAGTATCATTATATATATGTATATCAAATCAAAAAGTAAAAAATCCAGAAAATTATTATTTTTTCTTTACTTTCTAAAAGAATAAGAAATTCGTGCTTCTTACAAGCGCATTAAGTACAAGTTAGCTAATCAATAAAATTCATTTGAGTCGTGGATCAAACATGAGCTAATTTGTTGAATGACAGACACATGGTTTAGTTCTTTCTTAACTTAAAACTATCTTTTCTTTTTATAGGTAGCAGAAGTTTTATTGCAATTGATTTGAAGATGGATCACTCTATTGACAGCTTGTGATTGTCAAGAAATCAAACATTGTAATAGGATCTAAGTTGACAAAAAATCAATGCCACTTTCTCAAAGTATTGCTTTCCTCAGGGCAAAGTTACTGTCCTTTTTAGATTTTGTGAAAAGAAAAATCTGCCAGGAATACAACATACTTGATCTGTTTTGGCATAGATTGTACAGTGACCTGATCAAAAGAGAGAAAGAAAAAAGAGATGGCAAACGAAACGCACTTAACCTTTTGATGGAAAAACGTTAAAGTTGTCAAATTTTTTGCCTTATATTATTTAATTCTGAATATAACTCAACAGCGTTAAGTTTTATATTTATATTATAATTAAAATAAATAATGGTTTTAAAAATTAAAGACTAAACATTTATTTCCATTTTTAATCAATAATATAACAAAAGCTTTGTTAGAATTGAATTTTATATTCTCTCACGCTAAGTTCGGCCTAGAAAATAAGCATAACGACTGATATGTAGTCTTCCTTTCGCTTTTTTTTTTTGTAAAAAGTGAGCGATGCAATTGTCCACTATTTGCTAATAACGTTAACATTATGTTGTGAATTAAATGTTAGACTATTTCATTATCTAGGATTAAGTTTTAAACTTTTCAAATACATTCAACTCTCACCAATAACACACAATTAGTATATAACACATCGTTCCGAATAATATTACTTTTCTTTCTTGTTCAGGTGTTACTGGCTTCATCAGTGATAATATTAGCATGGGAATTGTATTTTACATAGAATAAAAATTTTAGGTCGGCATTCTAACCAACTATATTATTCTGTCATCTTAAATCCACTATTTAAGAATCTAAAGGCCCAATGATTCGATTCCCGTGAATGTAATTTCACTGATCCGGCCAATAATACCGAAAGAAGAGAAAAGAAAAATACCACACTCAATGTTGTGTTACATGCTACTGATGTTTAACTATTACTAGTTAAATATATTTGAAAAGTTTAATTTTCCTAAAAGACATTTAACAATTAATACTAGATGATAAAGATTGCCCAACATATAATTGAAAATGAAATGCCATTGTCTCAAACTTTCAGACAAACATTACCTTTCGCTCAACTCTTGTTTCTTATTCTTTTAAATTTATTGGACTATATAGATGCAAATTTGTTTCTTATTCTTTTAAATTTATTTAAAAGTAAAGTTTTATTTTCTTGACATTTAAAAATTCATATATTAAACAATCTCGGAAACTTTAGACGAAGATTTAAAAAACTTATCTTAACTTATCTATAGACAATTAAATTATTGTGTATAAATAAGTATGATGAATATGTATTTTTATATATATGATAAAACAGAGTATGCTAACTAGTTAATTATATTAAGATAAAATAACGATCCAATCACTAAAATAATTATTAAAATAAAATAAACTGTCTACAAAATATGAAAATCTCACGAGATGAATATTCACTCCAATATCATCATCATCATCACTGTCATATTATCAACTCACTGCAGGATGAAGGTCTCTCCAACTTCAATCCATTTTTCCCAATATCTAACCTCTCTTCTCCACATCACCCTTCATACTTTCTTATTTCATCCATTCTTCTCGCATGCGGTCTCTTTCTTGGGCTTTTACAATCTCTTAGAACCAGTTTAAGATTTCAATTGTCCATCTATTATCATCTCTTCTAACAATATGCCCAGCCCAACTCCACCTCAATCTTTTAATTCTATCAATGATATTACTAACAATTGTTTATTTTCATACCTATGTATTGCGTTTTCAATCTCTTCTTGTTACTCCTAAAATGCATCTCTCCATACTTCTTTGAGTGATCTGAAATCTGTGTATTGCTCTTCTATTAAGTGCCCAAGTCTCAGATCCATAAGTAACCACTGGTAAAACACATTTATTAAAAACCTTTCTTTTCAAACACATAGGCATATTTCTATTTAATATTAAGTTATTTATTTCTATCAAAAGCATTCCAACAAAGTTTAATTGTATGATTAATTTCACTCATTATGTTTCCAATTTAACATCTTACAGATAATAAAGTACATTAATCTCTTATCACTAATGGTCATAGGAATTACTGTTGTCACACTAAAGCATTTTATCTAGATTAATGATAATAATATTTCCATCATTTATCTTTAAATATAGAATGTTTATAAAATTGTAAACTTTATTTAAACTTTTTAGAAAATTTTAAACTTTAATTAAACTTTTCAAATATAAACAACTGTTAGTAATAACACACAAATAGATGACATGGTTATTACACAACATTTTTATTGGCATTAGTCTCCATTCTTCTTCCGATTTTGCTGATCCTGACCAGTGACAATTCTGGCATAGGAGTCAAACTTACACCTTTAGATTTTTGAATATTGAATTTTAAGGGAATTCTCTATCCATCTGAGCTATTTTGCCAAAGGCAATAACCAGAAGAAATTTCTTATACTTATCTACATGAGTTTAGATCAAATCCTTATGATTCTCCATTTTTTTATTATTATTACTTTTTGTAAGAGCAAGGTTAATTAGAGGCTTCCAGATATTATGCACTGCCATACTGAGTTGACTTATAGGATTATTTGCCAATATTATATGAGCAGCTTCTTTGAATTTTCTTTTTTATACTTTATTCTTTCTGACAAATATTTTTGCATTTTCCCAATCAAACATATGTTCATTAGTATATACATGATCTGCTGTTGTAGACATATCTGATTTTTCTTTTCTGACCATTAGTTTGTGTTTTTTCAATTGCTGTCCAACTGGTGATTGGTCTCACTAGTAACCTTCTTCCACATTCACATGGTATTTCATAGATGCAGTTTTTGCTTTTTATGCATTTCAAATTTAGGAGCTCTGTAGAAGTTAGAATTGATTGCAGATTTTGTTTAATTGTCTACCATTCCTGGTATGTATAAATATACTACAGTATCAATAATTGTAATACCAATAAGCCAATAAGCTAATGCACATGTGCATTAGCTTATTGGCTTATTGGTATTGCAGTTTATAAAAAAAAACATCACACTATATAAAATAAGTATCAATAATTGTTTTTTTCTTTTGGTGTTTCTTTTTATTGTCTATTAAAATGTTTATAGATGACAGCTGACAGATAACTATTCTTTATGAGAATTGTTCTATGTAGATAGTTTCTGAACAAATTCCACTTGCTCTGTTCCATAGTGATAGTATAATTCTATGTTTTGTACTTTGGATGTGATTGGTTGTATATAGGCAGTATTTAGCAGTATGTGTTGGATTCCTAGAAACTGTCATTTTAAATTTGCAATGAGTAGTCTGGTCACAAGATAATTCCAATTTTGTTCTCATTCTGAATCCATTGTGAACATATTGTTGATGTGCATCCAGAATGACTATAAGCATGCTTTACCATTGTCCATACAACAAAGATATCATCAACATAGTGACACCAAAGTTTAGATGGAAACAGAGTAATATTTTGGTGTGTCTTCAAGTTCTTTCATATTTCTAAGCAAGAGTGACAAAGAAGCCCATGGCATCCCTTGATTTAGTTGAAAGAATTCTGAATTATATTAAAATAATGTTATTGTTATGCTGAAAGTAAATAGTTTCATTATACTATCAATAGATAGAGTTGTTCTGGTTTGTAGACTATTATCATCATATGATTTGTAAATAAACCTCCACATCAATGCTTACCAATATGTCAGTTTTTCTATTTTTATGTCCCTGATTCTTAAAGTGATTAGAATCCCTATAAACCTAAACTTGAAATGTTGAAAAACAAAAAGGGCATTTATGAAATACCACGTATATATAGAAGGAAATATATTGATGAGACTTATCCTATTGAACAGTGATTGAAATAACATATACTAATGGTTAGAAAAAACAGTAATGTTTACAGGAACAAACAATGTACATACCAATGAACATATGTTTGATTGGGAAAATACAAAAATATTGGATAAAGAGGAAAAGATGCAAAGAAAAAAATCAAAGAAGTCGCTCATATAACAATGGCAAATATCTTATAATTCAACCCACTGTGACAATGTATAATGTCTGGAAGTGAATAACAATAAAAAGAAATCGGAGAAATCAGGATGATTTGAACCAATCGATATAGTGTAACAGTATATAATATGCCATTACATTAATTAATAATTAAAATAAAAAGTTCGTAAATAAAAATAAATTGATTAAAATCTAAAATTAAAAAGAGCCGTTTAACGTATATATTATCGCACAGATGGAAAACTTTAAAAGTATTTTTTTTTTAAATAAAAAAAAAAGTATTTGAACATACTTTTTTATAAAAAAAGTAAAGATCTAAAGATAAAATATTTTTGTTAAAAAGTAACATAAATGAAAATAGAAATAAATGTTAATTTCTATTTTAAGATTGCTATGTAATCTCAGTAAATGGAAATGATTGTTTTATTAATTAAACAAAAAGCAAACTAGCTTTTGGGGCTCTTATATAATTAAAAAAGTCAGATAAGAGAATAAAAAAATTAGAATGTCCAATAGAAGCAGCAACCAATGCTTGGACCTTAATGAAAATCATTGGAACAGGAAACTATGTTCAAGGAATCTGGAGGATTACTATAAAAAAAAACAATTCAAATTATGAGTTAGTTCCAGCTTGATTTTTGAGAAGGAGGGTGAAAAGATACACTTTTTACCCTCTTACTTATTTCAGATGTAGTGACTGTTGAATTATGAATGGTACTATTGCAGACCCCGAATCATATAGGCACTGCAATAAAATAGTACCAGGATTGAACCCGCTAAGGCCATCTCCAGAACAACAGATTGGTCTTCCATGAAAGCATGACCAATAAAGACTTTGTGGGAATTGGCACCAGGAACTGGGAGCTCTTCTACTGTAAAGTATGAACTGTAAAATTTTAAAAAGTAATTAAGAACTTTCATCAATATTTGACAGGCTTTCAATAATCAACTAAACATAATTTTTAAAATGAACTTTTATCTGACTTATTAAGATTTCAAAATCAGTTATTAATGTTTAATTTCATATATTTGAGTTTGCTAATTTAATTGAATCATTTCCATTTTTTTCATTAATCTTTATTGACTAAATTATTTAAATGTATTAAATTTAAGTTGGGTGTAGATAGCTGCATAAATTCATTAATGTTTAGTTTTTGTTTTTTTTTTAGATTTTCATATGATTAAAATATATATATATATATATATATATATATATTGGTAAATATGACACCTCATGCTGAGTGTCCAAACATATTTATTCGTATATCTTTTAAGTTATTGGGGTCAATGTGGCACCTTATGATGAGTGCCATTGGGTTTATTGTAAATTTTCCTCTGCAATTCCATCAATAACTTTATATTTTAATCATTTATGTTTATTTTGAAGGGGTTTAATTTCAGGCTATTTGTCTCTTAGTTAGGTCAATGCTGGTGGAGGAATATATGGGTGTTTATATCAATGTAATGTGAAGCATGTTTAGCGTACAGGGCAAAGCCCAATTGAATGCCTGACCCAAAGATGTAGTCACTGCATTGCAATGGATGCAGATGTATTTCCTGTGCCACTAACCCCTTTTTAGCTCTATGTATAGGGACTATAAGTCAGCAGATAGACCACTTTCCCCCATACATAGCATTTCTCTTTAATTATTGTATATGATTCCTTCACCAGACAGACGCACATTCCTGTACTGGATGAGGATCATGTTCATCAAATAATATCATGCTGTCAGATGCACATTGCTGTCAGCATGGTTTTATGCTAGCATCTTCATATTGCATTGGTTGTGACTATATATCTGGAAGCAGGCATTGGTTTGGCTGTGAACTTTTAGTCTGAGATTGAATGATTGTTTTGAAAAGTTTTAACTGAGTAGTCTATTTAGCCTATCTACATGCAATGTTCTTAAGTAAAAATATTATTAAAATTAATAATATCTAAATTTATTCCTCAAATTTATATATGTGTGTCAATAAATGTTTTGTGTGTTAATTACTGGCAGTGGCTTATTTTATTTTTTTAAATATTAATATATTTCAAGAATATAAATCTTTATTAAAACTTATAATAATTTATATTATAAATTATCTCTGCTGCTCCCTGAGCTAGTGGCTTGGGCCGATGGTCGAAATAAAACATATATGTAAAAATTAGATCTTAACAGTACATATCTTCCTACTATATAAATTTTCCAAGTTCCAATAGCTTGGTGGCACCCTGTATGGCAGATATGGAAGACTCCACTTCTCACTGACCATTATAATAGACAGTATATGAAATTTCTACTGACTGTTGCTTTTGACAGAATAACACAGTTGGTTAGAGTATTTCCTTAAAATTCAATGTTTAAGAATCTAAAGATGCAAGTTTTACTCCTATGCTAATATTGTCACTGGTAATGCTAGCAACATCTGAATGGAAGAGTGTAAAATAATACTATTCAAAACACTATGTAATACTAACCTATGATATCTATTTGTGTGTTTTGCTAACAGTTGTTTGTATTTGATAAGTTTAAATATAGTATAATTTTTTTAGACATTAAACATTTAATGACAGACAAATAAAATAGTCTAACATATCACATTATAGTTTGAATTACAGATCTTTCAGCTTGTACTTGGATATAGGAGCAGCAGTATAAGATAAAGCAGTATACAAGCTATACTTTTCTGGAACAAAGAGCCATTACAACAAAAAAATCTATAATATAAAATTTATAAAGAACAATTTAATTCAATTTACTGTAAACTGTAAAACTTTAAAATAGTTAAATCTTTGCATAATTTTTTAATTATTTCAGCATTTATTTGTAAGCAAAAATTGTACATACACAAGATTCTAAAAACTTCCATGTTTGCATATATATTTTTTGTAGGTACAATAAACAAAGCAGCATGTTTTTTGTGAAATTTTATATTAATTAGAAAGTCTTCAAGTAAATACAATAAATTTGTATTTCAAGAAGTAGTAGGAGTAGTAGCAGTAGCAGTAGCAGCAGCAGGAGCAAAAGCAGCAGGAGCAGAAGCAGGAGCAGGAGTAGAAGGAGGAGTAGGAGTAATCATCATCATCATTTTGCTAACATTAATTCTCAACATTCCAAACTTTACTTATTCACCATCTTGAGATAAATTTAAATATTGGGATATATACAAGATAATTTGCTCTCTCTTTGTGTTAAATGATAAAAGACCAATTCTAAACATTAAGAATAGACAACTAACCTGAAAATTCAATTTCTGGTTATTAGAACCCAGATATTACAATTTTTTGTTCAAATTAAATCTTGAAGCACTACCAACATTACACTTTTATAGTTAATGAAGGCAGTACATAAATACAGAAGTCATATGCTGGTTATGTCATAGAGAAGCTGAGATTCAAGAACATTTTTTCTACTTGCCCTGCATTTGATAATATTTGCTTATCCATACCATCATTGTACAAATAAAGAAATTGTGACATTCAATCTCTTTTACAATCATTTGTTAAACGTAGCTACCCACATATTCAAGTAAGCACTTTTACATTATTTTCACTATGGTGTACAAGATGCTCCTTCATATATAATAATAATCCAAGAAGACATCCAAATACATTCTGGACTAAAATGGAACTACTCCACTTAAGATATGAAAAAATTGTGTCCCAAGTGATGTACACAACCACTTAGTCCATATTGCAACAATGGTCAAAATTATAGCATGAAAAGAGACTAATAAAAAAGAAAACTAAGAGCCTTGTCAGAGTATAAAACTGATTGGATGTGTATGTAGAAAAATGTAAATTCAAATTTGTAAACCACATGCATATCCCTTGTTTTTGTTGCCCCCCCCCCCAATTAAATTTTCAATTTGTTTATATTAACTTCAATTTA
Source organism: Epiperipatus broadwayi (assembly GCA_028023455.1). Classification (NCBI taxonomy): domain Eukaryota; kingdom Metazoa; phylum Onychophora; class Udeonychophora; order Euonychophora; family Peripatidae; genus Epiperipatus; species Epiperipatus broadwayi. Next base: position 10,487,116 of record JAQFVV010006210.1, read on the forward strand.
TCTGCATGTGATAAAATAGTTATTAACATAACCTTTTTTTTTTTGTTATATGCAATAAAGTCCTTTTGAACGATAATAATAATAAGAAGGAAAAGAAGGAGGAGGAGGAGAAGGATAATAATAATAATAACAACAACAACAATAATAATAATGGACAAAAACATTTGAAAAATGATTTAAAAAAAATCTTATTACATATATTGAAATATGAATAAACTTAAAGAAGATAGTTTCATTTGATGAATAGGAGCTGATTTTTGAAAGTTATTTAAAAAAAAATTATGCATCTTTGGGTGGCAGCTTGAATAAAATAATTAGAAGACTATTAAATGAATAGTTGTTAATGGTGCTAATTCTATTTTTTCATTAGAATTTTGTTTTGCTGAATAATCATATTTTTTTTTTTTAACATTACAGTACATAATTCAATTTATATTTCTATTAGCAGTCATATTAAAAAGTTTGCAAATGATTCATATATATATCATAAACACTGATTCCTTAATTAGATATTTTTCAAAATATTTTACCCTGAACAACATTTTCAAATGTTTAAAGATTTTCTGTATACTAAAATGACAATTAATCAAAACGTACACGTCTTAAAATATTTTTTGTCTTTAATGATCCAATAAATACATTTTTTAAAAGTAATAATATAAACATACAAAGATAAAAAATCATTTCTTGTCAAAATAATACTTTAAAGAAATGATCAATAAAGGCAACTCATCCTTCAGAATAATAAATCCCATCTTGTCGAATTTTAAATGAGATCAATTAGATTCGTATGAAACTTACTAAAATAGTGTCATTTTAAACAAATTGGTAGCAAGATTTTTCACCTAGTTATTAATTGGTAAGAAAAGAAACATTTATTTAATTTTATAACGTAATATGCTGACCATAAATTTTAAAAATCGTTGCAGATTTTACTAAAAATTAATTGTAAAACAAGGCGAGATTATTGACATAGTTTTTTTATTTTTAAATGTTGGAAGCAAGAAATAATTTGATTGAAAACAGTATCTCAGTATTTATAATGAAATTATAAGTTATTTTTAGATGTGACATAAATAATAGATTAAAACAAATAGATCCTTCTTAGATGTATTTCTATTATTTAAATAATTCAATAAAGTGACATTATTTTCAAATGTCCATGTAGTCTTTTAGCAAATACACTTAAAATATTTTATAATATTTTATAAGTATTTATATATTTGGTTCATATGTGGAATGATTTCTGGTTGATAAGTGGAATGATTTGAACAAATAACTATGAGAAAATTTGTAAATAATAAAAACAAATATTTATTCTACAGAAAAACAATTACAAAATTACAAATACTTCACATTTGAGAGCTTTCACAACTTTATTTTTTCAAATTTATGGCAGAAGGGTTAACATTTTTATGTCATGTTTTATAAAAAAAATTCAATTGGATTAAACAAAAATAATCCAGCAAATTAAAACAAACTTTCTATTGTTTAATTATCAAAAGTTTTCACTTATTACTGCATTCATACAATGATGCCAACATTCATATAAGTAGTGTCCCTTTTATGAATATTTAGCATACTCAATAATAATATTAGATTACCAATCTGGTGATGAAGGAGTAATAAGACCAATGTATATTGTCCATTTATGCCTATAACAAACTTTAAAAATTTTAAATTAATTATTTATCATATTTTGTCCTCATTATTAGCAAAGCTTAAATATAGGACAGCATATCTACAATTTAACCCAACTAAACATGCTATAGAAATAAGGGTGAAATTCCTCAATACCTTGATAAAACCATTAAAATGTCAGTTAATGTCATGATAAAATATTACAATGCATTACTAAACATGCTACAAACAAAATCTATATATTCAAATAATTAAGTAAGGCAAAATAAAAAGTATGATGGAATAGCTTATAAAATGCATCTACTGTTGAGAGTTAGTAAAGGATCTAGGACTTTATCACTAGTCAAAATAATAAAGAGAATGCACATCAAGGACAAAAATATTAAATAGGAATTACCTTAAAATAATGAGAGCCTAAGCTACTATTTTCATAATATATTCAAATGAGCATACATATTCTAGCAAGGCAATAACAATAAGAAAGAGATAATGATACCATCTCTTTTGAAAAATCAGTTAGGAAAATAATAATAGAAACTAACACTACCATCTCTAACTATACTGGCATGGATAAGAATTCTTAAATAGAAACAAACTAAATGTACTATCACTAACAAAATATTATTGCTAACAAATGTGAAGGACAATAAATAATAATAACTAATGTCAAATAATAGAAACATACATCTACTTATTATTCAGATTGCAGTATAACAATATACCTTTATAAATAAATAATTTATATGTAAAAAGAAAACCACATACTATTTAAAATATGAAAATATGATAAATTGCTATTCTGAGAACAATTTGAAAATAATATGCATTTAAAATAAAACATGTTATGCAAAAATGAAAATACAAGTAAAATTCAACTTTTTATCATCAAATAAATAAAGTAAAATTATTCTGCTTTCTTCCTTTCAAAACCATCACACTAGTACATGAGTAGGCAAATTTGGCAAATAAAGTCTTGTGGCCAGCAAGTATATTCACCATAAAATACAATACAATTAAAATATCAAAATTTAAAATATAAATTATGAAATATGAAAGTGCTTCTGGATATCTTTAATGAAAACTTCAGATGATTATATGCTAGCAAATAAAATCATTCCATGGTTATTCAAATAAATATTCATGAATTTTAAATTATTATATATGTTTATTAAGTTGCAATAAATAGTTTACTAGTATTTAAACTCAAATTTTTCAAATTAATACATCATACAAATTATTCTAATTTATAATAATAATGTAAGTATTTTATAGTAGAATACTTTTTTTAAATCATATTCACCAAACATTATCTAATATTTGCAAGAAGAATACTTATTTTAAATATCATATTTATGACCCCAATGGTCTCCACATAAATGTTTGGAGAGACAAGAGAGCTTATAGGATTGAAATATTATCACAGGTGATATAAAATATTTAAATGCAGGAAAGTCATTTAAATTTATTTAAACATGATGTCATTTTTGCAGGTATATTTTATATTTCATTTTTATGAAATGAATAACTTTTAAAATCTTTATAATATTTATTAAATAGTTTGTTGCAAGTTTATTTTTTAATTACCTTGGTCTAAGAAAATGATTCAATTAATAATTCATCTTTTATTAAAATGCAACGCAAATAAATTTTATTGAAGTATAAAAATTATTATTAATTTAATATTCTTTTTCAGACTTAAATATATTATTTGAAATGTCTGATATATACTCATCATAGCAAAATATGTCTTTATCCTGAATTAAAAAAGTCTTTTACTAGAAGTAAATAAATTCTGGATAATATGTGATATAAAATGAGTATTTTTTAAACAAAATATCAGAAAATTATTAATATTTTTAATGTTATTATTACTACTATGAAATTTAAATATAACATGGCAAATTTAAATTTAAAACAGACATTTTTGGATGTCTTGAAATTGGCAGGAGCTCTTATACATATTATAATGTTGATAACAAAAATAATTGCTAAAGTTCTCCAATGTGGAAAATTTAAAAGATAACCTTCTAAACATTGCAATAACTAAATGATTCTAACATTAAAGCTAAAAAGTATGAAGATTTGTAGTTCCAGTGGTATTTTAATTCAGATAATTATGCCTAAATATTTTAATTCATTCTATAATACTTAAGCTAAAAAATAATACAATTTTTAAAAATACATTTTTAAACTTTTACTGAAGTTTTTAAAATTTGACTGCTACAAATAAAAATAAAATTAAAACTGATTGAGGATCTTGAGTAGATGACAATTTCACTTATTTACAGTAGTTGTCACATGACCACTTTACCAGACTTTTGATTAACTTTTTAACCTATAACCTTTTCCCTGATTAGTTCAAATTCCTGTTCTACTGTAATCAGGGAGTGTCATTAGGTAAAAATCTACTTAATTTATATTTTATTTTTAAAATAAATCAACTTGTGTTTAGACAATTAAAAAATAAATTAAAAACACTTTCTAGTTTCAAATAAAATTCAGAATAAAATAAAAATATTATATAACTGGAATTTTAACCATATTAAAAAAATAAAACAAATATTACAGATAATATTTAA